>JAPFBL010000685.1:0-130237 GCA_026182355.1 Hermatobates lingyangjiaoensis
GGGGATTAAGGTAGGGTGGTTGGGCCACCTACTACCTGGCTAATCTGGGTGTTTCTGTTTGCAAATGTTTTAAAATTCGACAAGAATTATTAACTTGGATATTTATGGCTGGTTGCTTTTCTTGAATAATTATTGCTTCTAATAGTTGTAATTTAAAATGATTTCTTTCTCGAGCGATAATTTTTGTGGAATTTACCATCATTTCTCTTGTGAGTTTTGTCTTATGGACTGCGTTACTATGGGGCGTTATTTAACAATATATGTTTAAATGATGGACTGCTTCCAACTTTTACAAATATATATATATATATATATATCATCGGTGAGTGGAACTATTCGCGTCTCCGCTCCTGTTTTCCTTTCCTTTTTCCCTTTGTATCTCCTGAAGACGGCAAGACAGCCGAAATTATCGAGAATCGTGAGTGTTTTTTTTTCTTTTCTGTTCTCGTTTTATTGCTTTAATTATATATATATATATATATATATATACTTCGAATAAAATGAAAGGTCCGTGTGGACAATAAACACTTTAACACATAGAAAAGAACACAGAAAGACACTACAGAACTCACTTCGATATTTCGACATCCGTCGTCATCGGGAAGAAGTGCGAAGTACTCGCGTTGAGAAGCAAACTGCTACTGAGTAGCAGAAGCAGTAGCAGTTTGCTTCTCAACGCGAGTACTTCGCACTTCTTCCCGATGACGACGGATGTCGAAATATCGAAGTGAGTTCTGTAGTGTCTTTCTGTGTTCTTTTCTATGTGTTAAAGTATATATATATATATATATATATAATATATATATAATTATTCTTTTTTCATGGAAATACTATCCAAAACGGACATATAAATTGAATATAGATTAAATTTATATATAGTTATCGTTATTATTTTATTAAAATATATATTATGTCATTATTATTTATTACTCTAATTTATTAATATATGAAGTAATACTCTTCTAAAACATATAAAACGTAGTTTTAAAGAAAATTAAAACTCCTCCCGGTTAAACTGGTAGCAATTTGGTTGGTTAGTACTATAGTTTGAAGGAACACACAGACAGGCATAAAACAAACAGAATGACTGCCAGTTGCTTTGTATAAAGATATTAATCTGTTTGGATACATTTGTGTTTACACTGGATTAGTCATCTCGTGTTTATATATGCTCAATCGATTACATCATAAGCTTATATGCTGACTCAGGATATTTGAAAGCGTCAGCCAATTAAACTTGTTTAGCTTTAGGATGAATTGAAAATAGGTTTTTTTTTTGGTCTTTATTTTTATGGCACAAAAGGAAATAATTTATGTCTGTATTTTAAGGAGGGTCGTTATCATTATTTATATGTTTATCTTAAGGAAGGACCGTTCCTTCATATGTTTCTAACATTTTTCAGACGAAATAAGACTATTTTCAACTTTTAAATGGGAAATTTTGTATTCAATCTTCAATATAGATGGTCAGGTAAACTATGTAAGAGATCCACCGGCAATTGGAATAAAAGTTATGTTCTCCTGTGAGAGATTATTTCGTAACACGAAATCTACACTTTCGCTTTTCAAAAATGTTGTCACTGCAGTACTTGTAATGATGACATTATATGCATCAATAGTGTGATATACAAAAATAAGCATATATGTACTGATAAATAACAAAATTTCACATAAACACGTGAAATAACAATCAATGACCAAATGGGAAAATGGGAAAAAGATTTCGCAAGTTCGGTGTTTCCCGGGGTCCTTGAAATGTTCAATTAAGAATTAAAAAATATAAAAAAAAATGGTCAACTGTAATTACAGTAAAAATAAATAAAATACAACTCGTAATGAAAAAGTAGAGTAGTTAGTATTAGAGAAGAAAATATACAGGATTCTTCTTGTATGATCGAGAAAGATATCAAACAACCAGTGACATGCTGGGTCAAAATATATTCTACAGTATTAAATTAAAGGCTAATAAAAACTATTAAAAAATATTCAATAACGAGTAAAAATAAATGAAAATTATTAAAACATAATCAATTATAACAAGAGAATAATAAAAATATCAAAAAATAGAAGTTAAAATTAATAAAAAATAACCAAAGATGTTTCCTTTGATCTGATTGGCTAATTCATATCGCCCAACTTCGCGTTTACCACTCCACCCACGCCCTTGTGAATCTACACACTACACATTTTGAAAATTACTACACATTATTTGTTTTTAATTTTTATTTACACCACAGTATAGTATTCAGTAAGGTCAGGATTCTCTCACTCTCTCTCTCTCTCTCCTCTCTCTCTCTCTCCTCTCTCTCTCCCTCTCCCTCTCTCTCTCCCTCTTCCTCTCTCTCACCCTCTCCCTCTCTCTCTCCCTCTCCCTCTCTCTCTCCCTCTCCCTCTCTCTCCCTCTCCCTATCTCTCTCCCTCTCCCTCTCTCTCTCCCTCTCTCTCTCCCTCTCTCTCTCCCTCTCTCTCTCCCTCTCCTCCCCTCTCTCTCCCTCTCTCTCTCCCTCCTCTCCCTCCCTCTCCCTCTCTCTCTCTCTCTCCCCCCTCCCTCTCTCTCCTTCTCTATCTCTCCCTCCTCTCTCTCTATCCCTCTCTCTTCCCCTCTCCCTCCCCCCCTACCTCCCTCCCTCCCCCCTAAATCCCTCCCTCCCTCTCCCTCTCCCTCTTCCTCTCCCTCTCCCCTGTTGGAAAGATTGTTTTTGGAGCTTTAGAGGCTTTTATAAAGGCGCGTCAATTATTTTTGCTTTTTGCGGGTGTCTTCGGTACTCATTACCCGCGAAAAGTGAGTGTTTACTGTTCTCTATAGTGCTCTCTCCTCATTAATGACTATTCTTTGATGAAAATTTAATTAAGGTTAAGTAAAACAGTGCCACATATGACATATATACATATATATGAAGAGTTAGCTTCAGCTACTCAAAGGGACTACTTCTGCCCGATGACGACGACTGTCAAAATATCGTTGTCAGTCTTTTGTGTGTGTCTTTATTTGTTTTTCTCTTTCATGTGTGAACTATATATATATATTAGTGTATTTGGGGAGCAGGCCTTCATCTATCAAGTTTTGTTAAAACCTATGCCTATTTCTAATTTCACTCTTTTTCGGGTTAATTTTGGAAGAATTTTCGGGTCAGAAGAATGGAAAAATTAACCCGAAAAAGAGTGAAATTAGAAATAGGCATAGGTTTTAACAAAACTTGTATATATATATATATATATATATATATATATATATATATATACAAGTTTTGTTAAAACCTATGCCTATTTCTAATTTCACTCTTTTTCGGGTTAATTTTTCCATTCTTCTGACTATATATATATATATATGATGTATTTTTTTTGAGGGTCCAATGTTTGGACCTCAACCCTCAAAAAATACATCATATAAATATTGGGTCAAGAAAACAAATCATGATATATATATATATATATAAACTAGAATTTTCAAAACAAATAGAAAAGAAATCACTGAATTCACTACTATATTTCGATGTCCTCGTTGTCAGGAATAGATGTGAATCACTCCAAAGGCTGATAACGACTCATATATGGTATGTTATATATACTCATATATATGTATATATATATATATATATATATTAATACAACCACCCAAGCATAATCAGGCATCATTAAAACATCATGGAACACTGAATTCAAAGCGACTAATCCGTTAAAATGACGAAATCAATATTTTTGACTCTGAAGTAGAAATTAACCTGCTTAATGAACAGTTTTAGGTAAATGACATCATTTGGGAAAATTTCGGCTTACTAGAAATGATTTCATTAGTTGTTCATTTCTTTCTTTCTTTCTTTCTTTTTAATATAATCATTCATTATTATTATTATGGTATTATTTTCCATGATGTTTGACAATGAAGGATAAAGATTTAAGGGCTTTTTAAATAAAAGACATAATTATCTGAGGAAATCCAAACAAATTGGGTTAAAACAAAAACCTAAATTAAATCAAAAATGGAAGATAAAGCGAACTTTTGATTAGAAAGGAAAAGAAACACAAAGTCTTCTAATGCAAAAAGGATTTAATCACACTAAGCGTTTCAAACACTTAGTGTTAATTATCAGGTTACATTTACAATACAAGAAAATATGTATAAACATTTTTCAAATTGATAAAAGGAAAACAACCAAAATATAAACTGAAAAGAGTCACGTATATTCATAAAAGGAGATACATTAGTCATTAAATGGAGTTAAATACGTCATTAAAAGCAATTACATAAGTCATTAAAATAAGTTACATTAGTCATTAAAAGGAGTTAAATACGTCATTAAAAGATGTTTAATACATCATTAAATGGAGTTAAATTAGTCATTAAAAGATGTTAAATACGTCATTAAATGGAGTTACATTAGTCATTAAAAGGAGTTAAACACGTCATTAAATGGAGTTACATTAGTCATTAAAAGGAGTTAAATACGTCATTAAAAGGAATTACATAAGTCATTAAAATAAGTTACATTAGTTATTAAAAGGAGTATTATTGGTCATTAAAAGGAGTTAAATACGTCATGAAATGGAGTTACATTAGTTATTAAAAGGAGTTAAATACGTAATTAAAAGGAGTATTATTGGTCATTAAAAGGAGTTAAATACGTCATGAAATGGAGTTACATTAGTTATTAAAAGGAGTTATACATCATTAAAAGGAGTTAAATACATCATTAAATGGAGTTACATTAGTCATTAAATGGAGTTAAATACGTCATTAAATGGAGTTACATTAGTCATTAAATGGAGTTACATTAGTCATTAAAAGGAGTTACATTAGTCATTAAATGGAGTTACATTAGTCATTAAAAGGAGTTACATTAGTCATTAAAAGGAGTTACATTAGTCATTAAATGGAGTTAAATACCTCATTAAAAGGAGTTACATTAGGCATTAAAAGAAGTTGCATTAGTTATTAAAAGGAGTTACATTAGTCATTAAAAGGAGTTACATTAGTCATTAAAAGGAGTTACATTAGTCATTAAACGGAGTTACATTAGTCATTAAATGGAGTTACGTTAGTCATTAAAAGGTGTATGTAATTCCTTTAAAAATTCAAAAAAATTGTATATATATATATATATATATATATATATTCTTTATATTATAGATGTAGCTTGGCAGTGAACACCAAGTGTTCGAAACGCGTTGTGTTATTAAATCCTGTTTGTATGGGAAGACTTAGTGTGTTTTTTCCCTCTGTAATGGTGAGTAAATACCACACAATAAGTGCTTGCACAGCTTGTGTGAAAGTAGATTCATGTTGTTATACCGGTAGGTAATCTGAGTGGAAGTTTAATAGGATGGTACATAAAAAGCTAGGCGTTCAGACTATGGAAGCATTTTATTTATATTTCTCTCAACTCATCATCCATTATTTTGTTAAGTCATTAAAATCAGTGTAAATTATGCGGAATCTAATTTATCTACCTTTTGTTTTCTGAATATGCGCTGACACGTCAACATCGACGACAAAATTAACTACAACATCAACGGTAAGGTCAACATCAACGGCAAAGTCAATGAAACCTCAATATCAACATCGAAATCAACGTCAACGGAAAAATCAACATCAACGGCAAGTTCAACCTCAATATCAACGTCATCGTCAACACAAATGACAAAATCAACGTCAAAATCAACGACAAAGTCAATGAAACCTCAATATCAACATCGAAATCAACGTCAACGGAAAAATCAACATCAACGGCAAGTTCAACCTCAATATCAACGTCATCGTCAACACAAATGACAAAATCAACGTCAACATCAACGGCAAAGTCAATGAAACCTCAATATCAACATCGAAATCAACGTCAACGGAAAAATCAACATCAACGGCAAGGTCAACCTCAATATCAACATCATCGTCAACACAAATGACAAAATCAACGTCAACATCAACGACAAAGTCAATGAAACCTCAATGTCAACATCGAAATCAACGTCAACGGAAAAATCAACATCAACGGCATGGTCAATCTCAATATCAACGTCATCGTCAACACAAATGACAAAATCAACGTCAACATCAACGACCAAGTCAATGAAACCTCAATATCAACATCGAAATCAACGTCAACGGAAAAATCAACATCAACGGCAAGGTCAATCTCAATATCAACGTCATCGTCAACACAAATGACAAAATCAACGTCAACATCAACGACAAAGTCAATGAAACCTCAATATCAACATCGAAATCAACGTCAACGGAAAAATCAACATCAACGGCAAGGTCAATCTCAATATCAACGTCATCGTCAACACAAATGACAAAATCAACGTCAACATCAACGGCATGGTCAAGATCAACGGCAAAGTAAATGAAACCTCAATATCAACGTCAACGGCAAAATCAACATCAACGTCAACATCAATGGTAAGGTGAAGATCAACGGCACCATCAACATAAACGGAAAATCAAAAAACCTGAAGAAACTGAACTGAAGAGTTTCACGTGTCACGTGTTCATTCAGACTACAGTTGTTGTTAAAATCCATATATTATTTCTCTTTGTAAAATAATATGTAATGTAATACTTAGTTTTTCTGTTTCAAAATTCATACTTCTGCCAATGAAAAAAGGTTTTGAATAAAGACGGAAACGTTGGCAATGAGAGTTTAATTTGAACTTGAAGAACTGACCGAGTCCCGATAAACTTTAGTTTTGTTTCTATTCCACGGTCGATACTTTTATCAATATATATATATATATATATTTGTAAAATTTGGAAGCAGTCCTTCATTTAAGCATATTCCTGAGTGAAGTCCTTATTTCGGGCTGCTGGGTCATAAGTGCGTATGTTTCGTATCCAACGTTTGGATGAAGGAAAGAAGAAGGTATTCAGAAACATTGAAAAACTGGTGAAGAAAATTACATCAGTGAAATACGGTCAGTTGTTCAATGAAATATATATATACCTGATAAACGAAAAACGGTCCGGCAGGACAGATACACTTGAAATAAACTGTCACAAATAGAAAGAAACATAATAAAGATTCACTTTTCAATATTTCGACCGCCTGAGTCTTTGTTATGTTTCTTTCTATGTGTCACATTTTATTTATAAAAACTCTGTTTTTTTTTTAAACGAAATATAATTTCATTATATAGCCTATCTATTTAATTACAATTAGTTTAGAATTTTACCTAAAATAATTATCGTATTTTTGGTGGCGAATTTTGTAAAAAAAGATTATAAACTACGTATTTTTGGCATTTTATTTTAAATATCCAGTCAAAGTTCTTGCATGACTGCTATTTTTTTGTTCTTTGCTAGACAAAATACCACCAATAGAGATACAGGGATTTTCCCCTGTATGATACTAAGAAGAAGGAAGTCCAGAGAATATCCTCCAGAAGCGCAGAGGATCCAAAAGCGCTAACTAGTGGGAGCTAACCTCCCACAAGTGCACCTAAGGACCTGAAGAAGGAGAAAGAAGTTACTTTCTCCCGAAACGTAGGTATTCTGAATGGACATTATCAATGATGGTTTGTGCAGATTCTGCAAAGAAGAGGAAGAAACACCGTTGCACCTGCTGACTGAATGTACGTCAACTTTGCTGCACAGAGGTAGGTGCTTTGGGACACTCAACAAAAACCATAAAAAAAAACTATAGTAAACTATAGGGATCATTAAAAAAATACCATATCGAGATTTTGACGAATTTATAGGTATTAAGGACGTCAAAGTCCTTTTACGACGTTTTTTTCCTTTTTTTGATGAGTTCTGTGTGTGTGTGTGTGTGTGTGTGTGTGTGTGTGTGGGTACATGGGTGAGTGTGTATCCAAAACATTGTGAACAAACTATAGTCCACAATGTGATGGATGAATCAAAGATTTAGGACTATAGTTCAATAACACTTCAATACTGATCAAACACTTAAATAACTTTGTTTTCCTTATTTTTCACTTTATTATTTCTATCACTTTAAAAACATTCATATTATTATCATCATTTAAGAATAACTAAAAACTTATTTCTAGTTTTTATCATATGTTACGTATGTATGATGTAAATCATCACATTGATGATATATGATAATAATAAAATGGCATGATATGAGATATAAGTTAATAAGTTTATATATATAAAACTTATATTATATATATATATATATATATATATATATATATATATATCACTTAATAAACGGGAAAACGATCCAAACTGCACAAAAATCCAAAATATATATATATATATATATATATATATATATATATATATCAATGATCAAACCACAATAAGAAATGGGGAAACAAGACTAAGATCTTTCAACCGTAACAAGCGGTCTTCGTCAGAGTCAAAAACCCAACTGACTCTGACGAAGACCGCTTGTTACGGTTGAAAGATCTTAGTCTTGTTTCCCCATTTCTTATTGTGGTTTGATCATTGATTGTTATTTCACGTGTTTATGTGAAAGCTTTTATATATATATATATATATATAAACGGGTTACTAGCCGTTTGCGTCTACAACGTGCTTGGTCTTCCTTTCTCTTTTCTCCTGAAGACGGATTGCCCAAAAATTTAAGTTTGCAAGTGTGTTTTTTACTTTGTATGCTACCTATCCACAATTTTGAACTGATATATATATATTTGTATATATATATTATAAGTTTATATATAAACTACCATATAAAATATTATTATGCATCAACTACAAGTCAATTTATCCTACATAGATTATTGAGTTATTAATATCTATTTAGAAAATTAACTAAAAGGGAACAATATAAACAATTGTAGCCTTCCCTTTAAAACGATAATCATAAAAAATCATAAAACAAAATAAATTTGAAATGATTAATAGGAAATATGGTTACGTAAATCACTAAAATATATCCAATTTCATCGGATGTCAGTAGCACAGTTTAAAGCTATCCGGGTGTTAAGAACATTGGACTAACTATGGAGCAAAACGTTTATTTGTACCAGGGGTATACAGTTTGGAAAAATAAAATATCTGGTATTGGCGGTGGCTAGTTACTAAGAATTATTTTAAAAGTATTTTATCGAGGTAAAAAATATTTTAGAAATATACTGGGACCTAATAATGGCGGGAGGGGGGAGGGCTATAGCATTTCTCGGATTATATATAACGAGTTTATATATATATATATATCGTTCGTATATCAGTTCACAAACGAAGAAAAGCAACACACAGAGAAAGAGACACACTTACAAACTCAAATTTTCGGATGATCCGTCTTCAGGAGAAAAGAGAGAAAGGGCGACTAAGCACGCCGGAAACACAACGGCAGGAAACCGTCCCGGCAACCGACCGTGCTGCCACGCGCGCCCGGTTCAGGAAGTAATGAAGTAGAGACGATCAGAAGAAAATTAATATTAAAATTAAAATTAAGAATTAAGAAAAGCAGTTCTGGTTGATTGAAGGTAAAATAAACAGCAAGAAGATAAATGAAGTATAAAAAGGAATACCGTGAAAAATACCTAAAAGCATGAAAAAGGAAGATAACAGAGTTGGTAAGGCGATGAGAAACAAATGAAAATACAAGGTATATATATATACCATGATAAACGAAAAACGGTCCGGCAGGACAAATAACAATTAAAATAAGCAGTGACACATAAACAGAAACACAACAAAGACTAACTTTTCAATATTTCGACCATATTCAGAAGTGAATTGACGGAGGGACGACAGTCAACTCAATTCACTTGTCGTCCCTCCGTCAATTCACTTCTTCTCCTGAGGAGGACCGCCATTATGGTCGAAATATTGAAAAGTGAGTCTTTGTTGTGTTTCTGTTTATGTATCACTGCTTATTTTAATTGGTATATATATATATATATATATATATAGGTGTATAATGTAATCGGGATTTGGTTACATTTTCCAGGAAAATTGACCGAATCCCGATTACATTATACACCTATTCTATCCAACGGTTGATATACTCGTATTATTGAATTTGTTATATATATATATATATATATATATTTCTATGTTGCAGAGGCCATGCAAATAGCAGATTTCCCAGAGACATTTTCAGACAAAAAACATAGTCAAATAACTGCTAAAATTTGTATTTACTACTTTTTAAACACAAGCTTTCGACCTCGTTGGTCATCTTTAGGCAGAATAAAATATTAAGAAAGATAAATAAGATAAAAACTAATAGTAGTTGCGCTAGGATCGCCACCTACTATTACCTCTTAGTATTGTTACCTCTATATCACCTTTTCTAATGTATTCCCTTATATATGCATTTGTAGTTGTATCCTGTTATTTTATTAGTTTGAGTTTGTATCTTATTTATCTGTAAATAAGATAAGATGTAGGACCGGTTTCGGGTGTCATCCATCTTCAACAAGAACTTCAGTACAAGCTAAGACGGTATATTATGTTTAATAAATTTAATTAATATTAATTGATTAAATTAATTTAACTAATAAATATAATTAATTTAATTAAATAATTAAATAAATTATTTAATTTTTAATTATTATTTTTTAAATAATTAAATAAATTAAATTAATTAATTTTTAATTAATTTAATTTGGTTTAATATTAATAATACTAACCTCTGTGCTAATGACGAAATGCATGAATTTAACAATGTTTAACTTAACACGTCCGAATAAAATTTGAAATTTAAATTTGAAATATCATTTCCGTTAATTATATAAGTAAGTCACTGTTAATAATAAGAGAATGGATCAGTTCTCATCATTACTAGACATTTCTACTCATAATGATGACTGGCTATAGTTGACACAGATGAGGGGGAAAGCTTTGTTGGTATTTAGAACACGTCGTCTGCAATGACGTTGCGGTTTTACTTCAGTGTCGATCTCAATCAAATTAATAGGATAGTTGAAGAGCTATCCTCATTGATTTGATACCATTGGTTTATCAATAGCATACAATGACTGTTGTCACTGAGAAAGCCATAGTCCATATTTTTTTTCTTTATAGAGGTATAATTCCACTTGTATATATATATTTTTATAGTATAGTTAATTCTCAAATTTAATGATAGAATAAAAACTTATCCATTTTATTAAAATGTTAGTTAGTTAAAAGTTAGTTAAATATATATTTTATATTTCAAATTTTAAATATTTTAAATATTGAAATATTACAAATTTTATATTTTAAATTTTAAATATTTTAAATATTGAAATATTACAAATTTTATATTTTAAATTTTAAGTTAAAGTTTTATATATATATATATATATATATATATATATGAGTTGCTGTTTGCTAGCCGAGCAAAACTCATCGACTTCTTCTTCTCCTCCTGATGATGATGAAATATTGAAAAGAGTTGTGTGTTGTTTCTACGTGTTCTTTATTTGTTTCTACTGGTTAGTATTTGCAACCAGCATCTCTCGGGTTACTAAAATTATAAAAAAAAAAAAAAAAAAAAAGAAAAAAAAAAAAAAAGAGGGTAACCACCATAAACTAAAAATTTTAGAGGCTATATTAATTCAAAAACTGAAGCCACGCCTAAATATTCAGGTCGAAAACAGTAGCCGTATTTTGAAGCTGTTTAGTTCACATCCAGAAACTCTTGTAGGTAGTGACTCAGGCCGAGAGGCCACTCACCCCACAGGATTAACGCCCACCATTTCTTAAACTTTATGGAAAACAACCCCTTCTACCTTCTCCATGTATATATAAACCAGATATTTCATCTTAGATCTTATTCACGTCCTGATGATGAATGTTGATCATTCGAAACATGTCGACCATAGGAGATGTACTTTATTGTGTAGACGAACTAACGAGAGTGTTATTTAGAAAAATTGAGAAACTTGTTAAGAAACAGGTGTCAGCTAAATTTGGTGTCATTTTCAATAATGTGTGTGTCAAAGAAGGACTGCTACCAAAATTGACGAATATATATATATATATATATATGGCCGAGAGGCCACTCACCCCACAGGATTAACACCCACCATTCATTAAACTTTATGGAAAACAACCCCTTCTACCTTCTCCATGTATATATAAACCAGATTTTCACCATAGATCTTATTCAAGTCCTGATGATGAATGTTAATCATTCGAAACATGTCGACCATAGGAGATGTACTTTATTGTGTAGATGAAATAACGAGAGTGTTATTTAGAAAAATTGAGAAACTTTTTAAGAAACAGGTATCTGCTAAATTTGGTGTCATTTTCAATATATATATATATAGGTGTATAATGTAATCGGTTAATATAACAAATTCAATAATATATCAACCGTTAGATAGAATAGGTGTCTATGGGTGTATAATGTAACCGATTACATTATACACCTATTCTATCCAACGGTTGATATATTATTGAATTTGTTATATATATATATATATATATATATATAAAGAAACTTCATTGAAAAAACAAAACAAACTTGGCATTAGAAAAAAAAGTGAAGGAAACAAAATTCTCTAAAGAGTGTCAAAACAGAAAAATGAATAGAAAAAAACAAAAATTATAATGGGATGAAGAAGGAGGATCAGAGAAAGACTTAAGTTGTGTTTAAACTAGTTGGCAGAGAAGAGGTTTTGAGGCAAAGGAAGGTAAGTCAATATTTGAAATGATAATCATTAAACCTGCACCCCCTTGGCTAATAGAGGTGTCAACAACAGTTTCAAAATGGATTCAAAGCCTATAACACCAAAGGCTTTACGAGCTTCATAACTACCAGTTTTCGTCTTTATTTTTTACATTTTTTTTTGTATATCATAAATTATTCTACTACTTTTTTGTTTATTGTATCAATTTTTCAATATTTCTGAAAAAAATTTTACTAAAATTTCATAAATTTTAAAAATTATTCAAACATACCATAAAAATCATAAATCATTAGTTGTATAATTCGTAATTGTGTGGTATTTACTCATTCTGAGGTAAAATGGATAAAGAAATAAAAGTCTCCACAGAAATGAAGTTTTATTCAACAGAAACAACGCGTTTCGAACACTTTGTGTTCATCATCAGGGTCCGTGATGATGGTTGGACTCAAAGGGTTGTTTTCACTGGACCAACCCTTCAGCATCACAACCTTAGTGTCTTCCTGATGATGAACACAAACTGTTCGAACAAACTTCATTTGTGTGGAGTCTTTTGTTTGTTTATCTATTTTACCTCAGAATAAATAATAAATATAATTTCTCAATAAACACGTGAAATATAAATAAACCACATAAAAACAAAGAAAAACATTATGTTATTTCAAATGTAACAAGCGGTTGTCGTTAGTTAAGATTTTACTCTCACCGAAAACTGTTTTTTATGGTTTGATATATTTAAACAATAAATGATCAAACCACAATATGAAAATGGGAAAACAAGAATAAGATCTTTTAACCGTATCAAGCTTAGTAGTGCAATCCGTAATTGTGTGGTATTTACTCATTCTGAAGTAAAATGGATAAACAAACAAAAGTTTCCACACGAATGAAGGTTTATTCAACAACAACTCGTTTCGAACACTTTGTGTTCATCATCAGGAAGACACAAAGTGTTTGAAACGCGTTGTTGTTGTTGAATAAAACTTAATTTGTGTGGAGACTTTTGTTTTTTTATCTATTTTACCACAGAATAAATCATAAATATAATTTCTCAATAAACACGTGAAATAAAAATAAACCACATAAGACTCAGAAAAAAGACTTAAGTTATTTAAAATGCAAAACAAGCGGTCATCGTCAGAGATTTTACTCTGACCGAAGGCTCTTTGTTATGGCTTGTTATATTTAAACCTTAATACATTTCTTTTGTTTAAAATACCAATATAGGTATTTTCTTTCATCAGTTTTGTATTGTAGTCTATCTTAGCTAAATATCAAAAGAATAGATTTATTTTAAAATTTCCAAATGTGATAAAATTGATTACAAATGCATTCAGAAAAAAAATTGATAAGAAATTATATTTATATATATATATATAGTAAAAAAAATTCAACATTCACAATCCATTTATTAATGACGTAGCAAATGTTTTTGCTACCCGGCAAAACATATAGATGTTTTAACCGAGGAAATTACATATTAATTTCTTTCCAGTTTAAGATCTGATAGTGTTTAATTTCTTTTTTGGTGAACTGAAGATCAATGGAGACTTTATGGGTCTCCAACCATCTCTGAACCAGTGCGCTTGGTTACCCTCTCTTACGAGTTTTTGGGTTTCGTTGGGTTTTTGACTCTGACGATGACCGCTTGTTACGGTTGAAAGGATCTTAGTCTTGTTTTCCCATTTTCTTATTGTGGTTTGATCATTAATTGTTATTTCACGTGTTTATGTGAAATCTTTATATATATATATAATATATATATATGTATTATAGTTCTTACTCTAATTTTAGCCCTGAAAATGATGTACAAATTCATCGAAACATCGGCCTAGGAAGGAGTTTATTTTCTTTTATTTGACCTAGCCCTCAATAACAAAACATAGAATACATATATATATATATATATATATATATATATATATATATAAGTGTGTTCTCTAATCGGGGTTCGGTCAATTTTCCAGGATAAAAAATCAAACTCTCGTTGCCAACGTTTCGGTTTTATTTAAAACCTTTTTCATAGGCATCTTCTCCATACACTCTAAATTGACCGAACCCCGATTAGAGAACACACCTATTCTATCAAACGGTCGATATATTATTGAATCTGTTATATATATATATATATATATATATATATATAAACTACATTGACATAAAGAACACACAAAAGAGAAACAGAAACTCACTACTATATTTCGATGGCCCCGTCATCAGGAGGGTAGAAACGAGTCACTCCACAAGCAGACCACGGCAGATATATGATATATATATATATATATATAGTTCAATGTACATAAAGAAACATAGAGAAATTAAAAGCACACACTTACAGTCTCTAATATTCGGTTGAACCGTTTTCAGGAGAGATAAGAGAGGGAAACCAAGCACACTGGTACAGAGACGATTGGAGACCGTTTCAACTTGAATGGATCAAGTTGATATTTAACTGTTATCCTCAACATATTCAATCATTGGCGGTAAATATAGGACCTTCATTATTATTAAACAGCTTGTTTAAAAAAAAATTACAAATATACTTTGATTTTTTTGTTAATTTTAAAGAATTATGGATATGTATTAAAAGTTAAAACAAAGCAGTTTTTTCTTATAATAGTTAAAAATTATTAAAAATAACTTTATTTTTAAAATTACTTTTTTTCATTTAATCAGTGAATCGAATATTTGTCCATAAGAGAATATAGGGTTATCATCTTCTGATTGGTATAAATTATATAGTTATAGCAGGCAGTTATAGCAGGCAGTTATAGCAGGTATATATTATAGCAGGCTGTTTGAATATTATTTAGCCGCAAGCCGGCTTATTTAATTAAAGTAACCCAATTCCTCCCAATGTTTACCTCTAAAACTGAGAAATGTCTATAAAATACCGGAAACTGTTGCATATTTCAGAGGCATCGATACATTGTCGATATTTAGGTTAGGATAGGTTGCAGAAGGTACTCCACATATAGGCCGAATATTAGTCCTTTGTGATACCACACAATAAATAGTCCGAAATTTTTGGTCTCCAACCATCGCTTTGCAATTGCGCTTGGTTTCCCTATCTCAACTCTCCTGATGACAGTTCAAAAGAAAATTAGAGTTTGTTCCTTTGTTCTGTGGTTGTGATTTATCGTAAAACGTATATATATATATATATAATATACGGAGTTTGCGCTCCGTTCTTTGACGTGGGGAGATCTCCCTCACTTCGTCCTCTCTTCTAGTCTACTCCTGATGACGAACAACAGTCCGAAATATTGAATTCTGTAAGTGTTCTTTTTATTCTTTTTTCTGTGTCGTGCTTTGTGTAATTTAAAGTTTTATATATATATATTATATATATATATTCGTAAATTTTGGTAGCAGTACTTCCTTGATACACGCAAATTATCATAAATTTGGTGTCATTTTCAATAATGTATATATATATATACTCAAAATAAACTGTGAAACATAGACAGAAACATAACAAAGACTCATTTTTCAATATTTCGACCGTAAATAGTTGATAAACAGTTGTAAACAGTCAACAGTTGACTGTCGTCCCTCCGTTAATTCACTTCTTCTCCTGAGGACGACCGCCATTACAGTCGAAATATAAAAGTGAGTCTTTGTTATGTTTCTGTCTATGTATCACAGTTTATTTTGAGTGTAATCTGTCCTGCCAGACCGTTTCCATTTATCATGGTATATATATATATCTCCTGAAGACGGTTCAAATCAAAAACTAGAGACTATAAGTGTGTTCTTTTGATTTCTCTATGTTTCTTTGTCTATATTGAACTATATTTGTCTGTTTTGGATCGTATTTCCAACGAAAAGTGTATATATATATATATATAATATATATTCGTATGAAATTGTCCGCAGGACTTTAGGTAAAAATTATAATAAAATGTGAATGTGATTCAAAAATCAATGTAGCTGTAGAATCCTCAGGAATTTTTGATAAACACCCTCACACACACACACCACTCACGTTCACGCACACACAAACACTCAATTTTCGACGAAAAAAAAACAAAAATTCATGTTGAGTACCTCAAAACTAATAAATCACTTAGAATTGTCGTGATAGTATATAACAATGCTTGCATATAATTTACTTATAGTAAAGTAAAACAAAAAAAAAATAGAAAGTTTGTAAAAGAAATAAAATGATTAGTAATACATTGAGATTAGAATTAGTGAAATGTGCTGTATATTGTGAAAGGGAGTTAGTATTGAATGCTAGCTGCTTTGATTTAGCATTGGTAGCAAAAGGGATGGCGTATACTGTCTTAGAACACAGTAGTCATGATAAATCATTTCAAGGCGGCTTTATCGGGTTGATTTTGATTCAAAATGAATCTTCTTAGATGTTATATAGTAACTTTGAAGGATAAGCAGGAGACCAGTAAGTGAATATCGTTGTTATTATTATTATTATATATATATATATATATATTGATGCCAAACCTGTCTCATCATAAAACCTAATCCCTTTTTTACTTCCCCCCATAGCAACATTAACTACCCTTGTCCTCCCCACACCTCATGCACCTCGGTTAATTGCGTTTACCGTTTGGACTGCACCCAGTGTGATGCATTCTATGTTGGTATGGCCTCTACGCAGCTCAACTTACGTATGAATGGTCACAGGGCTTCCGTTGGTCAACGCAAAAACCTCCCTATTGCTATCCACTCTAATTCCCATGGACTGAATTTTAATCACTGCTTCCGGGTCCAAGTCCTTAATCATATCCCTCTTCAGTCTTCTCGGGTTACTTTAAGAGCTTCAGAGGAGGCAATTATCTGTCTTCTCAAAGCTCGCTCTCCTCCTGGCCTCAACTTGTACCGTTAATTTAATTTTTTTTATTTTTTATTTTTTTTTTTATTTTATTTTATTATTATTATTTTTTTTAAATTGTTTATTGCTTCATTTACTATTCTTCTCCTTCTGTTATTTTTATTTGCTTTTATTTGTCCTTTTTAGTTATTTTTCTCTCTGTAGTTAGTAGCTTACCTAGGGCAGCCGGCAGAGTGCGTGCGTGTTCGTTTGCATTCGGCCTACCACTCAGTTAGCTTCAGCTACTCAAAGGGACTACTTCTACCCGATGACGACGACTGTCGAAATATCGTTGTGAGTCTTTTGTGTGTGTCTTTATTTGTTTTTTCTCTTTCATGTGTGAAAAAAATATATATATAATATATATATAATATATATATATATATATATATTGATCAAACCACAATTAAAAATGGGAAAACAAGACTAAGATCTTTTAACCGTAACAAGCGGTCTTCGTCAGAGTCAAACCCAGGTTTTTGGGTTTTTGACTCTGACGAAGACCGCTTGTTACGGTTGAAAGATCTTAGTCTTGTTTTCCCATTTCTTATTGTGGTTTGATCATTGATTGTTGTTTCATGTGTTTATGTGAAATCTTTATATATATATATATATATATATATATATATGAACGTAATACACGCAAATGCTAATCAGTGTTGTTTGTTTTTCCAAAATCCAACGTTTTCAGGCTTTCATTTCTTAGTGCTATTCTATGAGTCCATATATTATTTGACAACCATTTTAGTAATCATTGAACCATACCGTTTTTTTTTTCGAAAATAAGACACATTATCCTAAATGATCAAACCACAATATGAAAAAAAACTCAAAATGGGAAAAATAAAAACGTGGAGGTGAACAATTAGCTCCAAACACTTGGATTCATGAATGATATAATTATTGCACTTTTACACAATATTATGCGACATTATCTGGTCTCCCGGACTCTTAGTTATCAGTTAACCCTTAAGCGCACCTCCCATTTGATCTGCTTTATTTTCCCGCATCGAGTTTCATTATACTTTGTATTACAAAATGAAATAGTCGTGTGTTGATTCGGGTTTACTTCGAAAATCAAATGTTGTGGAATCCAAAAATGAGATAACATAAATGATTTTTTGGTCCTATCACATAACAAAAAATCTGGAGTGGCCTACACTATACTTATTAATACCTATACTTATTAAAAAAAAAAATATTTCCTGTTGTTTTAAAATTCTGAATATATTTTTCGTTTGTTTCATTTGTAACCTCAAAGATAATGTCAAAATTTCAAAACTCTAGAGTTATCAGTTTAGGAGAAATAATGCTTTTAAAAAAAAACGGTTTTTGGCAAAAAAAGTGACTTTCCCATCATGCATAATTCTTCCCAAACAATAGGGATCTTCGTCTTTATGGGGCCCATTTTTGTGTAAAATATCAACTTGATCCATCAAAGATTCTGGACCGTAGCGTGGTAACAAGCAATGCTAACACACTCACCCACCCACCCACCCGCACACACACACACACACACACACACACACACACACACACACACACAGACATCATCGCAAAAACTTCATAAAACGACTTCTGGGACCTCAAAACATGTAATTCCATCAAAATCTCGAGATCGAATTTTTTCACGATCACTATACTTTACTTATAGTAAAGTAAAAAGGAAAATAATAAAATGGTGCAAATAGTAGTAACAGTTATTGATCATGTAAGAAAATGTCAATATTAATATTATTACAAAAATATAAGACTTATATCCCACACATCCTCAACACTCGCTCCGTATCTTATGCATTATTAAGAGACAACAAGAAAATCCTACATATAATATTATAAGTTATATATTATATATTATATATTATAATATATAATATTATAAGTAGTAGTTAGAACTCTGTTCTAACAATTATATGACAATATAACATTAAACATGAACAATGTGGAAAAGAAGAAGTGAATTGAAGTGACCAACACTAGGTGCATCACACACATTGCAAGGTGATTGGCAATGTTTAACATATTGCAGTCAATAAACCATTTTCTTTTTTATTCTTTTGATATACTGTACAATAAACAATCTTCATTTTTTTCTTATTAAAGCGAACATTAATATGGTTTGATCGTACTTCCATTAGAAGACTAAGATCTTTTAACCGTATCAAGCTTAGTAGTGCAATCCGTAATTGTGTGGTATTTATTCATTCTGAGGTAAAATCGATAAACAAAACAAAAGTCTCCACAGAAATGAAGTTTTATTCAACAACAGCAACGCGTTTCGAACACTTTGTGTTCATCATCAGGAAGACACAAACTACTGTTGTTGTTGAAATCTACAGACTATTTTTCTTTGTAAAATAATTTGCAAATGTAATACTTAGTTTTTCTGTTTCAAAATTTATACTTTTGCCTATGAAAAAGGTTTTAAATAAAGACCGAAATGTTGGCAATAAGGGTTTAATTTGAACCTGAAGAACTGATCGAGTCCCGATAAACTATAGTTTTGTTTCTATTCCCCGGTCGATACTCTTATTAATATTTATATAAATATATATAAAAGATTCCACATAAACACGTGAAATAACAATCAATGATCAAACCACAATCAAACCCTCTCTTATCTCTCCTGAAGACGGTTCAACCGAAAATTAGAGACTGTAAGTGTGTGTTTTTAATTTCTCTGTTTCTTTATGTACATTGAACTGTTAATCAATATTTATATATGGTATTTGGGAAAATAATTATGGGTTTCTGTGAGGATATACGAAGAACATATGGATGTGATATGAGCATGTGAAAAAGGTTTTAAATAAAAACCGACACTTTGGCAATGAGAGTTTAATTTGAACCTGAACAACTGACCGAGTCCCGATAACTATAGTTTTGTTATAGTGATAATAGTAAATACATTATATAAAATACATTAATAATAAATAATCACCTACAGCTTTGATAAATAGTTTGCCACAATGATTATGACATGGCATATACTACATATGCTACAATATACTACGTCGATACTCAAAAATCAGACAACTTCGGGACATGAAGAATACCGGATTCTTTTATTTTATCATTTTTGTATGGCATTCATACTTTATATACTTTATATAAAGTATATACTTTAAAATTAAAATTTATATTATATACTTTATATACTTATTTCGAAAAAATAAACACTATTTGAAAAGTAAATGAAATTTTATTGCTTACAAACAAAATATAGTGCACTAAAAAGAGTTCTAGAGAATTTTAATTCAACGAAATAAAACTGATTGTCCAAAAGAATTTTAATTAAATTAAATAAAATTTAGGGTAGCCGAATGGCTTACGTGCTCGTCTCTCTACTGTATCGGGAATTTGCTAGTCATTCTGGAACTCGATTTATTCAAGCGAAAGTGAAAAAAAATCTAAGCACGTCCTTGCTTGGATAGAACATTAAGCTGTCGGTCTCGAGCCTATACGACGCCAAGTACTCGTTAATCTATATTCTAAACACACTTAAGTAAGGCAAAATTTAGGACTTTTAATGTAGAATGTTTATTGTGTAGTATTACATGTTCTGTAAGGAAAATTATTCCAATAACTTGTAGTGTTAAATCAATAACTTGTTGACTTGTTCTGAAGAATGAATGATTTGTGACTCTATATGTAATTCAATAACCAAGTTTAATTGGAGTTTAATTAATTATAGTCGATGTTTTTGAAATGACTTCCATAAGAGCTGAAGTTCTAAACGACTTTTCCAATTTATCTTCGCAGACTGTTGATAAAATCGACTGTCACATAGCTTACTTTAAACTTCCACCTTGAGGTTCTCTGCTTGAGCAGCCACTTCATCGTTGGAGACCCTCCAGTATATATATATATATATATATATATATGAATGATCAAACCACAATAAGAAATGGGAACAAGACTAAGATCTTTCAACCGTAACAAGCGGTCTTCGTCAGAGTCAAAAACCCAACTGATATATTTATATATATATATATATATATATATATATAACAGATTCAATGATATATCGACCGTTTGATAGAATAGGTGTGTTCTCTAATCGGGGTTCGGTCAATTTTCCAGGATAAAAAATCAAACTCTCGTTGCCAACGTTTCGGTTTTATTTAAAACCTTTTTAATTGTTGTTCCTTTAAATAATGTAAATTTCATTTTCTTAGTTAAAAAATTCTTACTTCTGTAAGTAATATTGTTTTATGTATCTCTGAAATATTTCTGCTTGTAATATTCATGAGTTGTAACAATCCATTTTCATATTGTGTATATGTTTGATGTTGATATGTGATTTCTTATTATCCTTTGTTTGTAGGCCTATGAAAAAGGTTTTAAATAAAACCGAAACGTTGGCAACGAGAGTTTGATTTTTTATCCTGGAAAATTGACCGAACCCCGATTAGAGAACACACCTATATATATATATATATATATATATATATATATATATATATATATATATATTTTTCGTTAGGTCTCCAACCGTCTCTGTACCAGTGCGCTTGGTTTCTCTCTCTTATCTCTCCTGAAGACGGTTCAAACCGAACATGAAAGACTTATAGTCCATTTAATGGACTATAAATAAACAGTGTACATTTGATTTCTCTATGTTTCTTTTTCTACATTGAACTATAGTTGTCCGTTTCGGATCTAGAGCTAACGTGGTCCTTTTATTACTATCTTATAGTCCAGATAAATAAACGAGTTAATTTTTTTAATCATTAACGAGAACTACTAAAAGATATTTCTTTTGGTTCCAGCCATCAAAAATTAATCAAAAAGTTCTAAGAAGATACTTCAAAGTAAGTATGCGTGTAATATAGCCAAAGCTGAACACTAGTATGCCAGAAATGTTGATGGTCAAAGGGGATGTAAGACTGAATCGATACAGGGTTACACTACTCGACTCGTCATAAAGAGGACATCAAATCTCTTCTAAGCATATACTCCTTTAAGTAAAAGGATATCTACTCTAAACGAGGAATTTCAAAAAGCAATTAAAAATCCACACAAAAAAGTGTATAACTGTATAAGTGTTTGTATAGATATAAAAAAATATACAAATCTATGAACCTAAAAAAAACAAACTTCCATCAATTACTTCATATGAGCCGTTTATTTTGAAAGTGGCCTAATTCCATTTTCCAAAAAAATTTAGCTAGCTATTTAAATAATTACATTTTTACGTTATCTTTACCTTTTGCAGCAAATTGTACAAAATTTATTTAAAATTACTAAGAATTTTTATAACAAAAATTAGTTGATAAATAAAATGACAATATTTTTAAATTTTGTAAAACGCAAACCCTTAAATATCTCGATTTTAACATAAATGGAATTAGGCCACTTTCAAAATAAGCGGCTCATATATTAATTTATATTAATGTTAATAGAAAATAAATTTATTAATATGTTTACTATAATAACTTTTATGGGGGTTACAGCTCGTAAAAAAATAGTAATAATGAAAAAATAGGATCTCGAGATTTTAACAGTTTTATAAGTCAAAATGTTGACATTATGAAAAAGAATATCAAAATATTTCTATTGTTCTTTCTTGATGTTTCATCGATTATTTGAATGTGTGTGTGTGTGTGTGTGTGTGTGTGTGTGTGTGTGTGTGTCTGTGTGTGTGTGTGTTTGTGTTTGTGTGCGTATGCATACAGTTCATAGTTTTCTTATCTCGATTGCACATGTTCTATGTGTGTGTGGGTATATATATATATATATATATATATAACAAATTCAATAATATATCAACCGTTGGATAGAATAGGTGTATAATGTAATCGGGATTCGGTCAATTTTCCAGGATCAAAGTCAAACTCTCAATGCCGACGTTTCGGTTTTATTTAAAACCTTTTTCATAGGCAGAAGTCAGAATATATATATATATATATATATGTGTGTGTGTATGTGTATGTGTACGATGTCAGGTACTCGTTAAAGATCCCTTACTCTAAATACATTTGAGTTAGGCAAAATTTAAGTACTCCCAGTGTAGAATCAATCTTCATTGTGTGGTATCACAAAGGGGCCAATGCTTGGCCTACGTGTGTTCCCTTGTGGAACTGCCACTGCAAAACTAACCTAACGTCCGAAAGCGCTCCAACAACCCCAAGATCATCGTACGAGGTATGACAGTCTGCCGTATTAATAATATAAAACTGTATATATTTTATTTTCACAATTAACTGCTGCGCTAAAATTATATAAAAAGAAGATATTTTATCATTAAACTTTAAACATTTGCCTTTTACGACTTGTCAAAAACACAATCAAAATATTTTGATGTTCTTCGTCAACTCATTAAACTATAGTAAACTTTGGAAAAGAGACCAATATAAATTTTAGCTCTTTAGCAAAGTTTGCTTACTTTAAATGAGAAACAGAAATTTATCAATAAGTAATTTATTTCAAAATATAGGTCTTTGACCGGTCGATGATTAGTTGCCACTGTAAAGTACAGCTTAATTGGTACCAGATAAAAGGGTTTGAATATGGTTCAATGAAATGAAAATTTGAGGATAACTTTACAACTTTGAACACAATCAGTTGCGTATATAAATTTAAATTTAAATTTGCCTAACATAAACACTGTTTAATAATTTATATTAGAAATAGGTAAAACCGTTATACCTCGTAAGATGATAATGGAGTTGAAGCGCTTTTGGACGTTGTCCATCTTCGATCGCAACAAACCTACTGTTTAATAAACTAAAGGCATGGAGCCAGGGTAGCCTACTGGCTTGCGTGCTCGCCGATGTCAATAGTGCAAATATATTAAAAATAAATCCTTGATTCTAATGTAGTGCAATCAGTTATTATGTGGTATTTACTCATTGTAGGGTAAAAATCTAATGAAATGGTCTCCACATATAAAAATTTTTATGATATAAACAACGCGTTTCGAACACGTAGTGTTCTTCCTTAGGCCTGAGGAACACTACGTGTTCGAAACGCGTTGTTTATATCATAAAAATTTTTATATATGGAGACTATTTCATTAGATTTTTACCCTACAATGGATAAATCCTTGAATTTATAATTTGAATAATATAAATAATGGTTATGAAGTAAAGGCATGGATTTATGGTAGCTTAGTCGCTTGCGTGCTCGCCTACGACAGTAGTGAAAATGTATAATATATAAATCTTACAAAAAATTCATTTAAAATTTGCGAAAAATAAATACTGGTAATAAAATAAAATATACAGTAAATTTGTAAATTTGACAGTAGTGCAAATGTATTATAAATAAATGTAACAAATAAACTACTACATTAGAGGTTAAAAATGATTAATTTTAGAAACAAATTTGAACACAACTGTCAGATAAAACACGAATGTTCTAAGAGATAATATTATAAAGACACATTCCTTTCAATAATGTTATTTTATGTTACGAAAAAAATATTTCAATTTACAAGTTTTGTTTACTTTAGATATATTTGATTGTGTATATAACTTGAATTGATGTTTTATTTATTTATGTCATAAAATAAATGTTTTTTTTTACTTTTAAATGATTTTTATTTTGGTAAATATATGTACTGTATATATATTTTGAATCATGTTAAGAGTACTATATTAAAAGCTTGGGCCATATAAGAATCAGTTTCCGTGCCTTAATAACAAGAAACAACAATTAAAATTACCCCTGTCAATCATGTTCAGTGAATTTATTTCAATAACTATTGTTATAATTTCTGAGTGACACAAAGGGTCACGGGTAGTCTAGTTAGAGAATATATTTAAATTTTTGAACTCGTATAATATTAACAGGTATCGATCATTGAAAAAATAAATAATTTTTATGAAAACATTTAACTTTATTTTAAAAAGTATTTATTTTAAAAAAATTTACAAAAAAAATACCTATAGAACTGTTTTTTTATTTAGGTTAACTTGGATTGGCAGTCTCACTAGGGAAAACTCATAGGTTGAACTTTGGCCTTTTGTGATACAACAAAATGAAAATTAATTCTTTATTGGGAATCCTAATTTTTTTCTACCTGAATTTAGAGTAGAAGAGTAACTGACATCGTACAGGCTCATCAATTTAGAGTAGAAGAGTAACTGACATCGTATAGGCTCGTCAATTTAGAGTAGAAGAGTAACTGACATCGTACAGGCTCGTCAATTTAGAGTAGAAGAGTAACTGGCATCGTACAGGCTCATCAATTTAGAGTAGAAGAGTAACTGACATCGTACAGGCTCGTCAATTTAGAGTAGAAGAGTAACTGACATCGTACATGCTCGTCAATTTAGAGTAGAAGAGTAACTGACATCGTACAGGCTCGTCAATTTAGAGTAGAAGAGTAACTGACATCGTACAGGCTCGTCAATTTAGAGTAGGTGAGTAACTGACATCGTACAGGCTCGTCAATTTAGAGTAGAAGAGTAACTGACATCGTACAGGCTCGTCAATTTAGAGTAGAAGAGTAACTGACATCGTACATGCTCGTCAATTTAGAGTAGAAGAGTAACTGACATCGTACAGGCTCGTCAATTTAGAGTAGAAGAGTAACTGACATCGTACAGGCTCGTCAATTTAGAGTAGGTGAGTAACTGACATCGTACAGGCTCGGGACCAACGGCTTAACCGTCATTTTTGTGGTCTAGGTACACGGAGATTTAAAACTGGTTTAACGTCCTCTCCGAAGAATGACATGCTCAGATTATTGTTTATCTAAGCGTGAATGAATTGAGGGTCAGAATGGGTATTGAACCCCGGACCTACTAGTCCAGAGGCGACCGAGTTACCACCCAGCTAACCTGACTCCCTTTTTTATATTGATCTACCCAGCGTTACGCGGGTGGTAGATTATTCCCTGGCGTTTTGGTTATGGGTAGTATACCAAAAAAGAACCCTGATCAAAATCAAAATACCTTAGTTAGTTCCCCGGAACAAAATTATACAAGACCCATATGTTTCTTTGAATCTAAATGTCTCCAGTTGTATTTCTATAGCGTACAGACAGACAGA
This sequence comes from Hermatobates lingyangjiaoensis, assembly GCA_026182355.1. Taxonomy (NCBI): domain Eukaryota; kingdom Metazoa; phylum Arthropoda; class Insecta; order Hemiptera; family Hermatobatidae; genus Hermatobates; species Hermatobates lingyangjiaoensis. The sequence continues at coordinate 26,396 of JAPFBL010000685.1, forward strand.
CAAACCTTGGATTTTATATGTACAGACTGGTTATGGGAGGTATACCAAAAAAGGGATCTATTTTCTATTTTTCCTGTAAATAGGGCGTCATATACCCTGCATCACCATTGTGGATACGTTATCTAAGGATATTATATAATAAACAGTAAAATTTTGTTATTTAAAAAAAATACCGTAGTTAGTCCCTCTAAAGAAAGTTATATAAGATCCATAAATTTCTTAGTATCTAAATATCTCCAGTTTTATTTCTATAGCGGACAGACAGACAAGTTTGTATTTTATATATACAGATTGGTTATGGGCGGTAAACCCCAAACAAGGGATTTTTTTTTTTAATATGTTTTTTTATTTTTCATATAAATAAGGTGTAATTTGTGGATACGACAACTGAGGATGTTTGTAATAAATAGAACAATTTTGTTATTTAAAAAAATATACCGTAGTTTAGGGGTGGGAAATTATTTTGACTCGCGGGTCACATTATTATTAAAATTTGACAGCTGGGCCGCATTGATTTAAAAATCTGACAGGTGGGCCATTTCAGAGCAAGATACAATATAAAAAACAGCATTAGTTAACAGTACGTATTAAACAAAAACAAAAAAAAAGTCATTGAAGTATAAACATACTCTTTTAATGAGAACAGTGTTGCTGACCACAAATTTTAAATATAGCATCGAAGTCTGGGGCAATTCTCAGAACAGATCTGAGATATTCATCACCCATCTGGGATCTTTAGGTTTTTTGTTAGTATTTATCACACTTAAATAATCTGACCAGCAAAAGAAGAACGAAAGCTGAAAGTGTGTTACTGCACCAACTGATGTTGAAATGCACTTCATTGCGAGTCAAAATAAAATTAATACAATCATTTACATCAAACCTAAATCATGTACCAATCTTCGATGGACACAAGATTCAAAAGACCAAAATGGTTCAAAAAAAAAAAAAATGACCAAAATTCAAAAGACAGGATGTGGCTATACGTAGTTATAAGGTGATGCCTTCCGTAGTTATAAGGTCCATATATTTCTTTGTATCTAAATATCTCCAGTTTTATTTCTATAGCGGACAGACAGACAGACTTTGCATTTTATATATATATATATAAATATGAGGCAAATAAAAGTTATGTACCTGAATAGAAGTTGTAATGTTGTTTTACAGCAGGTGTGATTTCTTATGTTGTCATTTCATATATCTGTGCTTACACAAGAGATGGTAAGCAGGTTCGCGAAGCACGCCACAAAATCTTACCAGTATGCTAAAAAAGAAAAAAATTCAATTAAAAATAAAATAAAATAATTAAAAATACAATATTTTTGGTATGACCTTCCGACATAACTAAAACAAAGTAATACCAAATATAAAAGATAGGTATTTATGAAATGTTAATTTCTATCATCGATGGATATTCAAATATTTTTTGATGGTATATCAAAATATTTGTTCTAATATTTTCATGATAAAAATATAAGAAACTGAATTTCTTAACTACTTGGCTGATAAATTTCTTTGGAATTCCGATCCGATGCAATAACTGAAAGTATGCCATCTTCAGATGACATAAATTACAAAGTTATTGAATATACTGACTTTATGCCACCGAAATACTAACGAAACTTAAATAGTTTTTTGCCAAGTTCGTTAATAGTTGTTATTAACAAATAACACTATTATTTAAGAAAATAAAACTATTACTAATATACAAAAATATATATTAGTAATAAAATATTTAGTAATAATTATATGCTATTTAATAGTAATTAGTAGTAATATATTTATACATATAAATTTACATAGATTTAGATTTATGATAGAACTCAAATTAAATGATAATTGAAAAGAATGATAGATATATAAAATATTAATTTAAATAAAATAGTATTTTTTAATTTATAATTAAAAGGTCAAAAGAAGGGTCAGGTTAGTTTAGTGGTTAACTGAACTGGTCTCTGGGCTGGTAGTCCGGGGTTCGATCCTCAACTGGCCCTCGATTTATTCACGCAGGAGATGAATAAATCTGAGTACGTCGTCCCTTGGAGGGGATATTAAGCTGTCGGCCCCGAGCCTATACGCTGTCAGGTACTCGTTCAAGATCACTACTCGAAAAGCAATTGAGTTAAACAAAATTTAGGATTCCCAATGTAGAATCTGTAGATCAAACAAAAAGCAGGTAAACGGTTGACGTTATCACCCGCTAGGAGATCGGTTTAAACAATAAAAAAAAACCAATAATAGCTTTGTTACTCTATAAACGTATTGTGGTCACAATCCACCCCCTTGAAAACCCAAAATTCACCTAGGGGTGAATTTCACCCCCATTGTGAGCCCCTGCCATACAGTATAGGGTTCTAGAATATATCTGCTAAAAGAGACGTATGTGTGTGAAGTTACAGGGTTTTATTGAGTTTTAATTTCTGTAAAAACGCCCCCTAAGATGGGTATATCACACCCTATTTATTATTATTTTTTTTTTATATTATTGTTTAAACCGATCCCCTAGCGGGTAATAACGTTAGCCGTTTACCGGCTCTTTGTTTTGATCGGTGATTCTACAGATTCTACATTGGGAGTCCTAAATTTTGACTAACTCAAGTACAGTTCAACTAGGGATCTTTAACGACAGCCTGACATATATAGACTCGGGACCGACGGCTTAATGTCCTCTAAAGGACGTTAAACTTTTTAACGTAAGTTGTTTTCGTTCTGTATGTTTATTTATATGTCCTGTGTCCTTTAGTTTAAGCTACCGATAAGGGAATATCGAGTACCTTGCCGGACATTATATTAGTTTTTAGTCTTTTAGTATTGAGTGTTTCTTAGTTATAAGTTAGTTTAGTTTCCACCTCGAGGGAATATTTTAGTACCTTGAGGCGTAGTGATAAGTTGAGTTGGTCTTGATTGTGTATTTATATGTCTTCGTTATATGTGTTCTCTAGTTAAAGTGCAACTGGTAAGGGAATTTTGAGTACCTTATCGGTAATTATCTCCGCATGTTACCTGGGCTTTAGCTTGTCTATATGTTACTCGTGGTTTAGGTACCGTTTTGCGGAGTAACTGTCAGAATTCGTGCTTAGCATTTCGTTGCTTGAGGTGCCCTCGGGCACCTCCATGCTTTCAATGGAGGTGGCTAAAGGGTACCTTGTCAACAAGGCGGCCTGGCTTGACTAAGCGGTTATGGCACAAAATGCCGAGGAACGCGAAGATCAAAACGGGCTTAACGTGCTCTCCAACGTAATCAGATTTTTTTCACCATGCGTGAATAAATCAATGGCCAACTGGGGATTGAAACCCGGACTACAAGCCCAGAGACGAGTAAGTTAACAACTGAGCTAACCTGGCTCTTTATAACTCACCCTAACAAAACATAAATATAGTTAATGGGTTAGTTCCACTGAGGTTACTAATATTAGAATTAGTAGTAATACATTCCGTCATACCTCGTAAAGTCTCTGAAAAGCTCGACCGGTTTCGGGTCCGTCTGGATCCCATCTTCAAGAGCACCTAACTGACTGTGAATGTTGTTTTCCTCATTAGAAAAACAACATTCACAGTCAGTTAGGTGCTCTTGAAGATGGGATCCAGACGGACCCGAAATCGGTCGAGCTTTTCAGAGACTTTACGAGGTATGACGGAATGTATTATTACTAATTCTAATAAAACATAAATAGTACTTATGGGTGTCGTGTTCATACCTAAAGTCTGTTATCCCACCCTCTTTGCTACACTACTTTAATAAGTATAGTGGTATACAACATCTTTGTAATATTGTAAAAGCTACTAAACAAGATCGATCAGCCTTCTCTAAAGATAAACTCGAATGCTGTAGCATTAGTGTTAGAAGATATTCCGAATATGGTGCTAACCCCCTTTTTGGAATTAACTTAATTAAAGGATAGAAGGGCATTTCTAACCCTCTTACCCTTAATAAGTTTAACACCTTATCAAGACTGTAGAATATTTGCGAGTCAACGCTAGATAAATTACTCAAGGAGATATTTGGAATCCTTTAATCTGATTTACATCGTCTTATATATCAAATCAAAGACTGCTGTCTCATCCAAATGTTATTTAGTGAAAGCAATTATAAACCAACAGGTAAAATAATTCAGCTTATGTTTGTCATTTTCTTTGGTACCCATAAGATAAAGTCATTTTATCTCAACTATATAACAAATTTAAAAATTTTAACACTGAACGAAAATTCCTACGATTACTATACCTTGTACTATATTTAATGATAATTAAGAATTTAAAATCAGATAAATTGTAATTTCAAACGTATCAAAAAGAAACATCTGATTTCTGTTCTAAATAAACAACTTAATTTAATTGAAATGTTAAAAGGACTCCATTCAATATTTCGACCTTTTTAACGGTCGTCCTCAGGGAACGGAAGTTAAGTAAAGAGAAGACGAAAGCTTTTTGTTTCATTGCTTACGTATACTTTTTAATTCTTTGTTGATTGTAAATATTTGTATATGTAAATAATATAATAATCGACGATATTTGGGTAAATAATTGTAAAAAAAAAAAATGAACTGCTTTTCAAGGAAAATGTATTATGTGTTTCCAGATGGATGATTAATCATTTTCTAGGGTTCCATCACTCTATTGCTTAGAGTATATTGCTGTAGTGTTTATAAAAGGGATAGCCACCCCCTCCCCCCTCCACCCCCGCAAGACTCGGAATTAATTCAACCCTCAATCTTGGCTTTAATTCAATGACTAAACTAATATTGTTATGGTTCAAGGTCTAAAGATATACCCTTTTCACTAAGTATGAATTCTCAAGTTGCGTGCGATGTAGATGACACTAAACAGATTCATATATTCTCCACTTAACTCTAAGGGACTGAATGACGTCAAAGTAAACCTAGCATATGTATAATATTAAAAGATATAAGGATGAACAAACATAGTAAAACATACATCTCAAGATAATCAAATGTTAGTAACTATTTAGCTAGTCCAGTGGTTCTCAACGTGGTCCACATGGACCCCCAGGGGTCCACAGAGGATTACTGGGGGTCCATGAGAAAAGTAGTATTCTGAAGGTCCATGATACGTGGTTAGAGCTCTATGTTAAGTTTAAATGAATTTATCAGCAAACCAAAAATAAATCAAAGCGTAGTAAGCTTTGGCCGTACAATATTCACACATAATTAAAATATAAGGCCTAATATCTTCGTCAGTTTGTTAAAATGTTCCAATGTTTTAAAATTTTCTATTGCACTTCTCTTTATGGCACATTCAAAATTGATTCTGTTACAATTTATTTCAGGATACTTTATAAAATGTTAATAAAGAAATATTTTGTTATTGTTTTAAAAACATTTTTGTATTTCGGCATGCGTTATAGATGTAATGAAATTATTTCATAATTAACGATTTTCATTTACCTAAAAACAAATATTTATTTATAATTTTGTATAATTATGTTTTTTAAGTATCCGGGGGGAGTGAGGGTCCACAAGTAGCTTTTAGGGGGTCCACAAGCAAACAAAGGTTGAGAACCCCTGAGCTAGTCAAATGGGGGTGAGGCTAGCTCAGTGGTTACGTGCTCGCCTCTGAAACTGATAAGATCGGGGTTCGATCCCCACCTGGCCCTCGATTTATTCACGCGGGAGGTGAATAAATCTGAGCACGTCGTCCCTCGGAGAAGGACGTTAAGCTATCGGTCCCTGAGCCTGTACGATGTCAGGTACTCGTTAAAGATCCCCTACTCTAAACAACACTTGAGTGAGGTAAAATTTAAGACTCCCAGTGTAGAATCAATCTTCATTGTGTGGTATCACAAAGGGCCAATGCTCGGTTTAAGTGTGTTCCCTTGTGGGACTACCACTGCAACCTAACCTAACCTAGCTATTCAAATGGTTCAACAATAATAACAGTTATTTGAGCTTCTGAACTGATAGGTCTGAGGTTCTATACCTACCTGGCCCTCGATTTATTTACGTGGGAGGTGAATAAATCTGTTCAGGTCGTCCTTCAAAGGGGACATTAAACCTGTTTTGATTTTAGCATATTCAAGGCTTTTAAGCTTTATCATACTAGAGGATGTTAAGCCGTCGGTCCCGAGCCTTCACAATCTCAGATACTCGTTAAAGATCCCTAACTCGAAATAAACTTGAGTTTGGCAAAATATAGGAACCCTCAATGTAGAAAATCAACAGGTAAGAAAAAAAAAAGCCAAATAATAAATGAGTCAAAATTTCTGCTCCTAGAACAACACTAAATGTGAAATCCTTATAAGTGTGGGCCTTGGAAATCAAAAACAACAACAACAAACAAAAACAAACAGTTTTTCTTGTCTTAAATACTTAAATATATGCACGAAAATTCTTTAACTTTAACACTGAAAGAAAATTCTTTAAATACATGCATATTGTTATTATCACTGAGGTTATTATGATTTTTATTAGAAATAGGTATAAATCGTCATACCTCGTAAGATGATCATGGAGTCGTTGGAGCGCTTTCGAACGTTGTCCATCTTCAATCGCAACAAACCTTGGAGGTTTGTCAAAACGTCCAAAAGCGCTCCAACTCCAGGATCATCTTACGAGGTATGAAGGAAAATTCTTTAACTTTAACACTGAACGAAAATTTCTATGATGACTGTACTTTATACTATATTGAATGATAATGAAAAAATTAAAATCGGATAAATTGTAATTTCAAACGTATCAAAACAAACATCTGATTTCTATTCTAGATAAACAACCTTCTAATAGAAATCAATATTGTCGCTGATTTTACTGTTACATATTATGTCTAACGATAAACTACATATACGATGTTGGTTATCGTACTGTTTTGGAATATTACTTCTATATATTTGTAAATTATTCATAATAACTTTTGTAGGAATAGTTCTTGCTTTTGTTGTTGTTATAACAAAGGTTACAGGTTTTTGTTGTTATTTTTGATTTCAACATAAATATTATATCAATAAAGGTATATTGTTGTTGTTCTATAAATATTTTTGCATAATTGTAATTGAAATCTATGTCACGAATATACCGGAGTTATTTATTTATAAACGACCAACGATCAACGACTAACGACCAACGATCAACGACTAACGACCAACGATCAACGACCAACGACCAACGATCTAAGACCAACGACCAACGATCAATGACCAACGACCAATTAATATATCTGCCCTTTATTATTATTTTTATAATTATTTATTAACGACAGGTAGGGGTAGTAATGGAGTGATTAAGCTTTTCTAACACTCAACTCCGACTTTCGGCCTTCACGAGACTACCCTGTTAACCTGCTATATGCAGGGACAAACGAAAGAGGAGGAGAAGGTGATCAGAGGCTGGACCTGACCACCTTCGTTTCATATCCTTCCTAATCCACAAATCCAATCCTTTTATCTCAGCCCCAATCTAAGGTGTTATGCAATTCATGCTGAAGGATGGATGATACAGGGGTTTCTGTATTATGAACGGATCCTCAAGGGCACCAGGCGAACCCCTTGATTAAATAGCCTTACTCCGGTATGCGGTGCTCTGCTGGAGAGGACAAAATACCACCGATAGAACTTCAGGGATTTTCTCCTGTAAGGAGAAGGACGTCTGAAAACCATCCTCCGGAAGCGCAAAGGATCTAAAAGCGCTAACTAGTGGGAACCTCCCACAAGTGCACCTGAGGACCCGAAGAAGACCATCCCGAAGAAGGAGAAAGGAGGTACTTTCTCCTAAAACATAGGGAGCCTGAATGGACATTATCAATGATGGTTTGTGCAGATTCTGCAAAGAGGAAGAAACACCGTTGCACCTGCTAATAACTTGTAAGGCAACTTTGCTGCAGAGAGGCAGGTGCTTCGGGACACTCAACAAATCATTGAAAAACTTTTACCCCTGGAACCAGCAAAAGTGCTGAGCTTCTTGGAGGCATTGAAGCTAACTGCTGGGGTACTTTAGTACAGAAGAAGGGAAGTACATTAGTTTTTTTTAAGACGCAATGCTATAGTCACCCTCAAATAATAAAATAAAAAAAAATAAATTAAAAAAATAACGACAGGTATTTATTTACCGAAAATGAAAATTTGTCAAGTCATTTTGTACATAATTAGATTTTACAATCCACAGAGGTCCACAGTTGACAAGATATCATACAGGGAGGGTTCACAAATAAACAAATATTGAGAAGCCTTTTAAATAACGATAGTTACATTTCATTACACAAATGAAATGGTTTTTTATCAATACATTACAACATGAGTGCCGACACTTAACCAGTAAGGTCTGATATCATAAGGTCTGATCTACGGTCTCGGTATTTACACTGAGGTTTGAAGAGCATACGTTAATATATAAGCTGTTCGAGAAACATACGGGGAAAATATTTCTCGAATCTTAATACTAATCAATTCATGCATATGAACTTTTCAAAAAAATAATTTCTAAGAATTACTATTCATCTGGTAATATGGCATATTTATGACTAAAGTGGATGTTAATTAACAGTAGAGCAAAACTTTCTTCCCCTTAAAAACAGTAATAAATACGTATTCAATTAAGTAGAGTGTATTGGAAAGAATAAATATTGACTTGCAGATTTTCAATTTTACCAAAATGAACCGAGAGTAAACAAATGAATTATTATTCGATCCAGATTAATATAAAATTACTCACTCAGCTACCACAGAACGTTTAATATAGTTATATGTAAAATCATTAGTTGTGCAATCCGTAATTGTGTGGTATTTACTCATTCTGAGGTAAAATGGATAAATTAACAACAGCCTCCATACAAATGAAGTTTTATTCAACAACAACAACGCGTATCGAACACCTTGTGTTTATCATCAGGAAGACACCAATTAATAATAATATGTCGACACTATTAATAATATGTGAAATATATATAGAAATTGGGTTTTTTTACTCTGACGAAGACCGATTGTTACGGTTAAAAGATTATTTAATACTTTAATACTTCTCCTTCCCTCAATACCTTCCCACTTTCATCTTTTTCTTTACCTCTTAGGTTGATACTCATACCTCGTCATGCTGTTGGACTCGTGGTGGCTGTGGTTCCTTACTCAGGTAGAGTAGACACAAGTGATCGTATGTGATGTGTCGCTGTGTGAGAAGCAGTATCTTCTCGGGTGGGTGTCTGCATAACAATAAAGCAGGAGCTAGACCTCCGACTCTTACAGTATAGCAGTATTAGCAGTAACAGCAGTATTAGCAGTAATAGCAGTAATAGCAGTATTAGCAGTAACAGCAGTATTAGCAGTATTAGCAGTAATAGCAGTAATAGCAGTATTAGCAGTAACAGCAGTATTAGCAGTATTAGCAGTAATAGCAGTAATAGCAGTAATAGCAGTAATAGCAGTATTAGCAGTATTAGCAGTAATAGCAGTAATAGCAGTAATAGCAGTATTAGCAGTAATAGCAGTATTGGGACTGCTTCTAAACTGGTACCCACTCTAGTGGAGAGCCCTGATCCAAGGCAAATGATAATTTCCCCTTGGGGAGGACGACCGAATTCGAAAGAACACAGTGGTAGTCCATAAACTGTAGGAATAAGAGATCCCGCTCACAAACATCACAAGACAACCTTTAGATGTTATCATCTAAATTTATTAAATTTCCCTTGATTAAGTTGAGTTAGAGAGAGCACAAATTCGTCATCTAATAACAACTAAGTTTGTTTAAACAACAGTAATTGGTCTTTGAAAGTTACAAAACTGGCAAAATAGAAGCAAAGCCTTTGAAAGTAAATATGCTTTGCTTCAAAAAGATTCCTTTCATTTTAAATTTTCTCACTTTTTTATACGTATATTTTTTTTTATTATAATCTAAAAAAAAAAAATATAACACTCACTCAATCTACATAGTTAATTAATCTACCTGTTAGATATATAAAGGGTAGTAAAAATTAAAATGGGTGTGAGATGAGAAGCGTGGGAGGGTAGTCCTTTATATAAAGCCTTCAAACGCCCCCGCATTGTGGATATTATTAAAAAAATGTAAAATTACTTCATTTAGAGCTAACTTGAACTGTTAAATATGTTTTAGTAATTAGTATTGATAATATGTTTTAGTAATTAGTATTGATAATTTGTTTTAGTAATTAGTATTTATACTATAAGCATTGATATCATTAATATTAATACTATTCAAATTATACTAAAACATATTGGCATTGATAATTTTTGGCAATGATTGAAATATTGACTTATGATTAATTCTGAAAAGTTGTGGAGTAGATACGGATAACACTATTTGACCCATCATAATAAAATTATATCTCAAAATAACACCTTTCAAGAAGAGGATCTGAATACATTTTGGTTGAAATTACGTGAACGGAAAGTGACGTTATGCTATATTTTATGATTTTATGAAATAATCTTTTTTACGCTATACGGGTAAAGAAGTAACATAATTCGTGAGTAATTAGATGACAACTATTTCAAATTAATGATGCTTTAAAAAAAACATGTCATGGAATCATGATTCGAATAAAAGATAATATAGTTTTGTCTATATTTAAAAACTATATATAGAACACAAAATTTGCAATTTATAAAAAAAAATTCATGAAATTTCAATTACGGCAAAGAGCAACAAAGCTATAAAAACTGTTTGTTTATCCTAAACTAAGGGATCACCTGCTATACTTGTAGAATTTTTTATATTTTTTTACATTGTTTACATTGACTTCAGTGAATTCACTGATATAATATAATGTTTTGAGGTATAATGAAAATGTTTAAATGATTTAACGACTTATATGTGATGTAAGAAGAATAAAATTCTTATATGTAAAAAATCAATAACAATAGAGCATATGAAACATAGAATTTTTGATTTTTTTTATGGTATGATTGGTTTGTCTAACAAAATGTTTTAATCAATATATATGTTGCACCATTCTACAAAGCTTAATATCAGAGGGTGATTTTTTTTACGTTTATGAACATTATTATTGGCTAATATTGAAGTTTTTGGAATGAATGTTTACGCCATATAGAAGGGTTTCTATGTTTTTGTCTAATTTCCAGCTTTTTCACTATTCTAATCTATTAGTTCATACCATTATTTTTAAAAATTTCAAGCTTCCAGCTTTTAAATTTAAAATTATACAGAAAAGTCGGCTTTGAATTTGATTTAAAAATGCAAAGGTGGTTAATTACCAATATATTTTTTCTCAATATACATTTATAGCAAACTTATAACAGAGTAGAGCACGTGGGAAAAAATAACATTCCTTCGAAGTAAATTGGTTTTTTATGATTTTTCAGAAAGGGAAAGAAAAGTGAGTTTTTAAAAAAAATCTAGCATGCCACGATATTCCCAGTATAATAATTTGATAAAAGATCAAAAATATATGGAACATTATTCACAATTAAAAAAAAATTATTTTAAAAATAATAAATGAAATTATCCTACATCTTAACGGAGAATATAATTATAATTATAACATTATAATTATGTATTAGGCATTGTTTTACTGTCAATACTTAATGTTCTTAATATTGTTTTAGACATCTCTATATCAATGATTAAACCACAATATGAAAAAGGGAAAACAAGACTAAGATGGGAAAACAACCCTCTTCTAAGAGGGTTGACAGCTAGCGGATAGTTTTTACTATCTTACTGTATTACTCTTTCTTACTGTACTCCTTTGTTTCCCCAAACATCCCTTTCTGGACATTAGTCCTTTCCTGCGCTTTCACTCTTTTAAAATACCACTCTTCCCTCCCACTCTTCTCAACCCATCACCAGATGTTTTCTGCTTCTAGTGTTTCAGTTGGGTTTTGAACTCTGACGAAGACCGCTTGTTACGGTTGAAAGATCTTAGTATTGTTTTCCCACTTTCATATTGTGGTTTGATCATTGATTGTTATTTCACGTGTTTATTTGTAATCTTTACATGTCTATATATAGAGTTCGTTAGTTTGTTTGTTTGTTCACTCATTTTCCGTAGATAAAGAGACCTGAAATTAAATATATATTATTTATTACCCGAATAATGTTAAATAAAAGAAAATTATTACTATATTCCCAAAATTTGAGCCAGGGTAGCCAATCGATTGCGTGCTCGTCGATGACAGTAGTACAAATGTATTATATATAAAAATAACAAAAAAAAAATGTTTTTTTAATTCAATATTTGCGTAATATAAACACTGGTAATAAACTAAAGGATGGAGCCAGGGTAGCCCAGTGGCTTGCGTGCTCGCCGATGACAGTAGCACAAATATATTATAAATAAATGTAACAAAAAAAATTTTTGAATTTAAAATTTGAATAATATAAACAATGGTAATAAAATAAAATAAAGAGCCAATCTACCACAAGTGCACCTAAGGACTCGAGGAAGACTGTCCCAAAGAAGGAGAAAGGAAGTTACTTTCTCCCGAAACGTAGGAGGAATCCTGAATGGACATTATCAATGATGGTTTGTGCAGATTCTGCAAAGAGGAAGAAACACCGTTGCACCTGCTGATAACTTGCAAGGCAACTTTGCTGCAGAGAGGCAGGTGCTTCGGGACACTCAGCAAACCATAGAAAAACTTTTACCACTGGAACCAGCAAAAGTGCTGAGCTTCTTAGAAGCGTTGAAGCTAACTGCTCGGGGTAGGGGCTAGGCTAGCTCAGTGGTTACGTGCTCGCCTCTGAACTGATAGCACCAGGGTTCGATCCTCACCTGATCCCGATTTATTTACGCGATAGGTGAATAAATCTGAGCGCGTCATCCCTCGGAGAAGGACGTTCAACCGTCGGTCCCAAGCCTGTATCCATGTCAGGTACTCGTTAAAGATCCCTACTCTAAATACATTTGAGTTAGGTAAAATTTAGAACTCCCACTGTAGAATCAATCTTCGTTGTGTGGTATCACAAAAGGCCAATGCTCGGCCTACGTGTGTTCCCTTGTGGAACTGCTACTGCAACCTAACCTAAACTAACTGCTGGGTGTACTTTAGCACAGAAAGGGGGGGAAGTACAATAGTTTTTAAGACGTAGTACTGTAGTCACCCTCAAATAATAATAATAATAATAATTGTCCTTTCGTGGGACTGCCTTTGCAGCCAATCCTAACTTTATAAATTCTTAGAAGAGCCTTTTCGGAGAATAGAACTGATAGAACTATCGAACATAACCTAACCTTATAAATTCTTAGAAGAGCCTTTTCGAAGAATAGAACTGATAAAACTATCGAACATAACCTAACCTTATAAATTCTTAGAAGAGCCTTTTCGGAGAATAGAACTGATAGAACTATCGAACATAACCTAACCTTATAAATTCTTAGAAGAGCCTTTTCGGAGAATAGAACTGATAGAACTATCGAACATAACCTAACCTTATAAATTCTTAGAAGAGCCTTTTCGAAGAATAGAACTGATAAAACTATCGAACATAACCTAACCTTATAAATTCTTAGAAGAGCCTTTTCGGTGAATAGAACTGATAGAACTATCGAACATAACCTAACCTTATAAATTCTTAGAAGAGCCTTTTCGGAGAATAGAACTGATAGAACTATCGAACATAACCTAACCTTATAAATTCTTAGAAGAGCCTTTTCGAAGAAGAGAACTGATAAAACTATCGAACATAACCTAACCTTATAAATTCTTAGAAGAGCCTTTTCGGAGAATAGAACTGATAGAACTATCGAACATAACCTAACCTTATAAATTCTTAGAAGAGCCTTTTCGGAGAATAGAACTGATAGAACTATCGAACATAACCTAACCTTATAAATTCTTAGAAGAGCCTTTTCGAAGAATAGAACTGATAAAACTATCAAACATAACCTAACCTTATAAATTCTTAGAAGAGCCTTTTCGGAGAATAGAACTGATAGAACTATCGAACATAACCTAACCTTATAAATTCTTAGAAGAGCCTTTTCGGAGAATAGAACTGATAGAACTATCGAACATAACCTAACCTTATAAATTCTTAGAAGAGCCTTTTCGAAGAATAGAACTGATAAAACTATCGAACATAACCTAACCTTATAAATTCTTAGAACAGCCTTTTCGGAGAATAGAACTGATAGAACTATCGAACATAACCTAACCTTATAAATTCTTAGAACAGCCTTTTCGGAGAATAGAACTGATAGAACTATCGAACATAACCTAACCTTATAAATTCTTAGAACAGCCTTTTCGGAGAATAGAACTGATAGAACTATCGAACATAACCTAACCTTATAAATTCTTAGAACAGCCTTTTCGGAGAATAGAACTGATGGAACTATCGAACATAACCTAACCTTATAAATTCTTAGAACAGTCTTTTCGGAGAATAGAACTATCGAACATAACCTGACCTTATAAATTCTTAGAACAGCCTTTTCGGAGAAAAGAACTGATAGAACTATCGAACATAACCTAACCTTATAAATTCTTAGAACAGCCTTTTCGGAGAATAGAACTGATAGAACTATCGAACATAACCTAACCTTATAAATTCTTAGAAGAGCCTTTTCGGAGAATAGAACTGATAGAACTATCGAACATAACCTAACCTTATAAATTCTTAGAAGAGCCTTTTCGGAGAATAGAACTGATAGAACTATCGAACATAACCTAACCTTATAAATTCTTAGAACAGTCTTTTCGGAGAATAGAACTGATAGAACTATCGAACCATAATTAGACGAGTAAAATACTCAATCACACATTAAAAACAATCGATGAATATTCATTTATGACCCGTTTTATTTACACAACTTCCTAATGAAACTTATCATTTTGATCCTTCAAAAGGAATATTTTAATTAATAATATCAAATATTCACAACACAGCTTTCCAAGAACCGCCTACAAGACTAAAACTTCAAAGGATCCCACCAAAAGCGACCTCAGACCAACCGCTTTGCACCCAATCATAGATCTAATTACATTTCTGAGTTCTCCACATCGTATTTCCTTCCGTCCCTTGATTCCCATGAAATACGATTCACTCCCCCTCCCCCTCCCCCCTTTATACCTTTATAAATATCACAAATTCATATGATCATTTTTCATTTGTACCCTTTATACCTTTTAAAATATTGCAAAATCATTTTCATTTGTACCTATCTTGTGAAGTATTTTTTTTTTTTTTTTTTTTTTTTTTTGATAAATAATATTACCGGATAATTAACTTAAACTTAATTATGTTTTACATCGAATATCATTCTATATTATTTATTTTATTGTGAACATCATTCAATGTTTAAATTTCATTTATTTTTTTATAAAAAAAAAATTTTATTTAATATTTCCGGAAAATTACCTTATGGATAATTAACATTTTTCATTATTTCCCCATTTTTTCCATTATCGCTCTATTTTTTCATTATTTCCCCGTCTTTTTCATTATTGCTCCATTTTTTTCATTATTACCTGTTTTTTCATTATTGCCCTGTTTTTTCATTATTTCTCCGTTTTTTTCCATGATTGTACTGTTTTTTCATTATTGCTCTGTTTTTCTATTATTCCTCTGTTTGTTTCATTATTTCCCCATTTTGTTCATTATTCCTCTGTTTTTTCATTATTTCCCCGTTTTTTTCATTATGCCTCAGTTTTTTCATTATTTCCCTGTTATTTTCATTATTTCCCCGTTTTTCTCATTATTTCCCTGTTATTTTCATTATTTCCCCGTTTTTTTCATTATTTCCCTGTTTTTCTCATTATTTCCCTGTTATTTTCATTATTTCCATGTTTTTTTCATTATTTCTCCGTTTTTCTCATTATTTCCCTGTTATTTTCATTATTTCCCCGTTTTTCTCATTATTTCCCCGTTTTTTTCATTATTTCCCCGTTTTTCTCATTATTTCCCCGTTTTTCTCATTATTTCTCCCGTTTTTCTCATTATTTCCCTGTTATTTTCATTATTTCCCTGTTATTTTCATTATTTCCCCGTTTTTTTCATTATTTCCCCGTTTTTCTCATTATTTCCCTGTTATTTTCATTATTTCCCCGTTTTTTTCATTATTTCCCCGTTTTTCTCATTATTTCCCCGTTTTTTTCATTATTTCCCCGTTTTTCTCATTATTTCCCCGTTTTTTTCATTATTTCCCCGTTTTTCTCATTATTTCCCTGTTCATTATTGCTCTGTTTTTTCATTACTTCCCCGTTATCATTTTCTTTATTGCTCTGTTTTTTCATTATTTCCCGGATTTTTCCACTATTGCTCTGTTTTTTCATTATTTCCCGTTTTTTTCATTATTCATCTTTTTTTTTCATTATTTCCCTGTTATTTTCATTATTTCCCGGATTTTTCCACAATTGCTCTGCTTTTTCATTATTTCCCGTTTTTTTTATTATTGCCCTGTTTTTCAATTATTTCCCCGTTTATTCATTATTTCCCCGTTATCATTTTCTTTATTGCTCTGTTTTTTTCATTATTTCCCGGATTTTTCCACTATTGCTCTGTTTTTTCATTATTTCCCGTTTTTTTCATTATTCATCTTTTTTTTTCATTATTTCCCTGTTATTTTCATTATTTCCCGGATTTTTCCACAATTGCTCTGCTTTTTCATTATTTCCCGTTTTTTTTATTATTGCCCTGTTTTTCAATTATTTCCCCGTTATCATTTTCTTTTTTTGCTCTGTTTTTTCATTATTTCCCGGATTTTTCCACTATTGCTCTGTTTTTTCATTATTTCCCGTTTTTTTCATTATTCCTCTTTTTTTTCATTATTTCCCGGATTTTTCCACAATTGCTTTGTTTTTTCATTATTTCCCGTTTTTTTTTATTATTGCCCTGTTTTTCAATTATTTCCCCGTTTATACATTATTTCCCCGTTATCATTTTCTTTATTGCTCTATTTTTTCCTTATTTCCCGGATTTTTCTATTATTGCTCTTTTTTTTCATTATTTTCCCCCTTTTTTTCATAATTTCATAATTATTCATAATCCCTTTTTAAGAACTGTGATTAAAATATCTTTCATTATTACCTGAAAACTAGACGTAAAAAAAGTTACTCTTTTCGTCCCATCTAAAAATAAAATATATATTTATAATAAAAAAGAAAACAAGATATGGATAATAAAAGTTGTATAGAATCTCAGAAAATTATTGTTTTTTTAACGTTCTAGAGAAGTGATAAGTTGGTTAACTGTCTTGGGCTTGTTTGATTTTATCAGTGCTATTAGAGTGCTATTGTAGAGGACAGCTGAAGAGAAATTAGATTTTGTAAGAGGATGACGATGGTTACGAGGCGTCCTGGGGGGGGGGGGGTGGGGGGGGGGGGGGGTTGTGTACACTTTAAGTAGCAGACAAATTGACTGGATATTGAAGCCATTAGGTGGCGACTAGAGAGACAAGTTGACCCATATACCCCAAGGTGATAGCAAACCTATGACACGCGTATCAGTTTTGACACGCAACTCACTCATTTTGACACGCATCTTAAAAAATAAAAAAAAAATATCATAATTTAAATATTTGTTTCTCATAACAGCCAAAATTGGTTATTAATAATATATTATTACTAACGTAAATAATCCACTTGTCCCTTGATTTATTCACGCGGGAGGTGAATAAATCTGAGCACGTCGTCCCTCGAAGAAGGAAGTTAAACTGTCGGTCCCGAGCCTGTACGATGTCAGGTACTTGTTAAAGATCGCCTACTCCAAATACACTTGAGTTAGGCAAAATAGAAGGGGTCAGGCTAGATCAGTGGTTAGGTGCTCGCCTCTGAACTGATATGACCGGGGTTCAATCCTCACCTGGCCTTCGATTTATTCACGTGGGAGGTGAATAAATCTGAGCACGTCGTCCCTCGGAGAAGGACGTTAAACCGTCAGTCCCTTAGCCTGTACGATGTCAGGTACTCGTTGAAGATCCCCTACTCTAAATGCACTTGAGTTAGGCAAAATTTAAGTCTTCTAGTGTAGAATAATCAATCTTTATTGTGTGGTATCACAAAGAACCGAATTTTCTGTCATTGTATGTTCCCTTGTGGGACGGCCACTGCAATCTCACCTAACTTACCTTGATATAGTTATCAACTAATCAAACAAGCTGTGTTTTTTTTTGTCCCAATAATGATTGTTGTAACAAAAGTTGAACACAGATTATTCCACGATTTTTTTTTTAAACAAAAAAACCACCTCGCTTTTCATCAAAAGAAAAAAAAAAGAAATTGGTTCTTAATTAATTAACTTTAATAACATAATTAACAAAGTACTTTGTACCTTCGAAAGATAACTGTAATCGACTGGCATCCAAGTACTATACATCTTAAGAAACAACTGATCTAAGTAATTTGTATTATTCAATTATATTAACATTCTTGGAAAAAGTATTTAAAATCAATGTTGCTAAAACATCATTATTTCTAAAGTTTGGAACATCATATTGTTCATATTGTTCGCAACATTTAATGTCTGGAATAGAGAGAGGATCTTGAATACAGATAATGCGATTCAATTTAATTATATATATATATATATATATATATGACTTTTGAGGGTTGAGGTCTAATGATTTTAAACTAGTCCTTTTGCCGACGTTTCGGCATATATTTATGTCATCTTCAGAGATACAACATGATTTTTTTTGAATTAGCACTACTATTACTATTCAGGGTTGTATCCCTGAAGATGACATAAATATATGTCGAAACGTCGGCAAAAGGACTAGTTTAAAATTATTAGACCTCAACCCTCAAAAAATTTAATCATATAAATATTGGGTGAAGAAAACAAACCATGATATATATAAATTAATAATTAATAACTCTTGATATAAAATATGAATTAAACACCACAAAAAACAAATATATATATTAGTTACAATGCTCTAAGGCCTTTCGTTACATCATCAGAGAGGTAAATGAACCAAACAACAAATATACTGATAATTATCTTATAATGATGATTATATATAACTTATATATATATATATACTTTGGAACCTTTTAAAAACACGAATAAAAAACAGAAACTACGACTCACATTCAATATTTCGACCCTTTTAACAGTCGTCCTAAGGAAAGGAAGTTGAGTGGAGAGAAGACAAAAGCGAACTGATATATATATATTTCAGCCTTCCTGCGGGACTCTTCGCCTCCTGATGACGACGATGGTAGAAATATAGAAGTGAATTATTCCTTTGTCTATCTGTGTGCTACCTTCTTTTTACTTAGTTTTATATAAAACTTAGTGACACAGAAAGTCACTAAAGAACTCACTTCGATATTTTGGACATTCGTCGTCATGAGGAAGAAATGCGAAGCACTCGAGTTAAGAAGCAAACTATTACTGATATATATATATTTATACGATCAAACTTCAATATGAAATGGTGAAAAAAGATTAAGATCTTTTAACTGTAACAAGCGGTCTTCCTCAGAGTCAAAAACCCAACTGACAAAGACCGCTTGTTAAGGTTTGAAGATCTTAGTCTTTTTTCCTAATTTGATATTGTGGTTTGATCATTGATTGTTATTTCACGTGTTTATGTGCAAGCTTGTTATATGTATATATATAAATATATATATATATATATATATATACTCTTTTTCGATGAAGAAGTTCTGCTACCACGTAGTGTTTTACCTCTTTTCTTGGCAATAGTGATAGTTGAAGAGAAAGTTGGAGACTGTGTATATGTGATTATTTAGTAAACTTTTTAGAACTTCAGTTCTCATTTTGCACTTTCCATCTGTAAATTATAATAATCATGAAAAAATCTATATGTAAGATGATTTGTTTGTATTTACCATGAATTGATGCAAACTTGTTGTGCCCAATGTCTGCCTGAAATAACATTAGCTGACAATTTTCAATTTCGCTAAACATCTAAATGTCGCCTTTATCTGGCATATTTTAAAATAATTTGACAGTTAAATAGTTATTTCTGTTGAAAAAAAAACAACTTGATTCTTTCAGTCTAGACTGAACCAATTTAGTGGAATTTTATTATACTTTATTATTTAACGGGCGCTAATTTTTCCTCTTGCTTTTTTTTTTCAGTATTTATAAAATTCTAATTTCATTTTTAATAATGGCTTATTGTGTGGATTGTATGATAAAAGTTTTATAGATTTTTTATTATGACTGGGCAAAAACACAATCCACTTCTTGTCAGTTGCCAGATCTCATTATATGCCTTGTCATTTGAAATCACTAAACGATAAAATAATTTACTCGCTAGAATTAAACTTTAAAAAAAAATACATTCAACACATACATTATTGACTTAAATACATTCAACACATACATTATTGACATATACTTGAGAAACCTCAAACTCAAAGGTATACAGCAATAACCCTCAATCTAATCAAAAACTTAAAGATGGAATTTCGTCAAGAAATTGACTACAAGATTTCATATAACTATTAACGTCAAAAACTACAATAAAAAAAATGAGAAAAAAGACTAAGATCTTTCAACCGTAACAAACGACCTTCGTCAGAGTCAAATCTCAACTGAGACGAAAGCTGTAGATACATATGGTAAGGGGTTGAGAAGAGTGGGGGGTGGGGGTGGAACAGAGGTATTTTAAATTGCACAAACTGTAGGAAGGGACAATAGTCCAGGGAAGAAATGCTAAGCTAAAACAAAGAAGTATAGGAAAAAATTCATTTTATTGAGACGAGAGGTGAATAAATCTGAATATGTCGTACCTCGGAAAGGACTTTAGCCGTCGGTCACGAGCCTGTATAATGCCAGGTACTCGTTAAATATTCCTAACTTTACACTTGAATTAGACAAAATTTAGGACCCCTAATGTAGAATTAACAGGTAATGTGGCTCTCCCATTACTAAAATGGGCACCAAATAATAAATGAGCCACACTTCCGCTTCTAAAGACTTTAGCCGTCTTTCGTAATAATATATTTGTTTTAAATTCATTATAAATAACTAGTTTTAATTTATCAGTGAAATAATAATAAATTAAATGGAAAACGAGGATTTTCAATTTCTTTAGAGTTTCATGTTTTCCCTCTTTAAATCATTCTCTGAATGATGGCAACCTTGATTTCAGAATTAGTTCTTATCCTGATTTTTTTTTAGAACAATAATTTGTTTTTCTTTTTTTAGCTGACATCATCAATTAACAGAAATAAGATCGTAGAAAAGAAGGAAGTCAATCGAGTATTATACTCGTACAGTATACTCTCGTATACTAATGCAGTACAATATGCAGTATTCTATATTATATTACTGTATATTGTATAGTGAACTGTATACAGTATACAATCGTAAAGTATACCATATTAGTTATAAGGTAGCTTGTAATATTTATATGGAGTATGCTGAATATATATATATATATATATATATATATATATATATATATTCTCTCTTTTCTCCTGAAGATGGATCATTCGAAAATTTGAGTTTGTAAGTGTGTCTCTTTCTCTGTGTGTTGCTTTTCTTCGTTTGTGAACTGATATATATATATATATATATACACTTTTTCGTTGGAAATACGATCCAAAACGGACAAATATAGTTCAATATAGACAAAGAAACATAGAGAAATCAAAAGAACCCACTTACAGTCTCTAATTTTCGGTTTGAACCGTCTTCAGGAGAGATAAGAGAGGGAAACCAAGCGCACTGTTCTTGTTTTATATATGCTTATTTCCAACGTAAAAGTATATATATATATATATTAGACAAAGAAACATAGAGATATCAAAAGAACACACTTACAGTCTCCAATTTTCGGTCTCTTACAGTCTCTCTTACAGTCTCTAACCGAAAATTAGAGACTGTACGAGGTGTATAAATAAAGTAGTGAGACTGGCAACGTCGCTTTCGATCTGGCAACGCTGGAGACGCGTGGCCTTGAGTAGCGTCAGGTTCACGTGTGATGCGCCTCCAGTATGAATCTGAACTCGCCACAGTCATTTGTTTGTCCGTAGCGTTGGTTTTCGTGAAATGGTTTTTTCTTGAGCGTTTTAAAAATGAGTGACCTCAAAGTTGAGCAGCGGTGTGCAATCAAATTTTGCTTCAGACTTGGACATAATGCAACCGAAACTTTTGAAAAACTTCAGGAGGCCTATGGAGAACGTGTTTTATCAAGGTCACAGGTTTTTCGGTGGTTTAAGGAATTTTCAGAAGGAAGAGAGTCGATTGAAGATGAACCACGAAGCGGAAGGCCTTCAAGTGCAAACACCGATGAAAATGTCAACAGAGTACGGAACCTTGTGCGTTCAGATCGACGCTTGACAGTCAGAATGATCGGGGACTTCGAAAAAGAGTCCTTCGTGTGCGGCCAAACATCAAAGACAAGTGGGTGTTGCATCACGACAACGCGCCCTGTCACACTGCCATCTCAATAAACGAGTTTTTGGCCAGTAATAAGATTCCTGTTGCTCCTCAGCCTCCTTATTCACCAGACTTGAGTCCTTGTGACTTTTTCCTCTTCCCGAGATTGAAAATTCACCTCAAGGGAACTCATTTCGGGACACTACAAAACATACAAACTGCTGTAACCGACCAGCTGAAGGCCATTCCAGAATCCGAGTTCCAGCAATGCTACAATGATTGGAAGGACCGTCTCCAGCGCTGTGTGGCTTCCGAAGGGAACTATTTTGAAGGTGACAATATCACATTGTAATTATATTTGAATAGAAAATTTAAAAAAAAATCAGTCTCACTACTTTATTTACACACCACGTAAGTGTGTTCTTTTGATATCTCTATGTTTCTTTGTCTATATTGAACTATATTTGTCCGTTTTGGATCGTATTTCCAATGAAAAAGTGTAATTATATATATATATATATATATATACTAAATAATCACAATAAACACGTGATGAAAACTAATGAAAGTATAAGCCACAAGGAAAAAGTAAAAAAGACACACAAAATGTGCTCTAAGGCCTTTCAAATATATGTCATCAGAGAGCAACTAAAGATTGATAACAACAAAGGTTAGAGGTTTGTTACAAAAGTAAAATAAGGGGAGATAATATAAACACATGTTAAAAAATATAAAAACTTATAAAATACAAGCTAAAAAAGAAAAGCAACAAAGAAAAAAAAACAAAAAGGAGGTACCAAATGGAGAAACATCAGTTCGATTAGAGCTCATATTGTAAGGTTTTAAAATATCAACAGGTCCAATTTGCCTGACTTTACCTTCAAATAAAACATTAGATAATGAGATAAATTAGATTAAATGTTTTAGTTGAAGGTAAAGTCAGGCAAATTGGACCTGTTGATATTTTAAAACCTTGCAATATGAGCTCTAATCGAACTGATGTTTCTCCATTTGGTACCTAGTTTTTGTTTTTTTTTTACTTTACTATAAGTAAAGTATAGTGATCGTGAAAAAATTCGATCTCGAGATTTTGACGGAATTACATGTTTTGAGGTCCCAGAAGTCGTTTTATGAAGTTTTTACGATGATGTCTGTGTGTGTGTGGGTGGGTGGGTGGGTGGGTGCGTGGGTGGGTGCGTGTGTTAGCATTGCTTGTTACCACGCTACGGTCCAGAATCTTTGATGGATCAAGTTGATATTTTACACAAAAATGGGCCCTATTTAGACGAAGATCCCTATTGTTTGGGAAGAATTATGCATGATGGGAAAGTCACTTTTTTTGCCAAAAACCGTTTTTTTTAAAACATTTATTTCTCCTAAACTACTAACCCTAGAGTTTTGAGATTTTGACATTATCTTTGAGGTTACAAATGGAACAAACGAAAAATATATTCAAAATTTTATATCAACAGGAAATATTTTTTTTCAATAAAATGTACAAATTTTGACTTATAAATCAATCTCAAACCTTATGAGAGCGATACAAGCCATACTGTTTGACGGACACGAATGAAACTATGCCTATAAATAGAACATTATATGGACAATGAGTTGAGATATTTTTTTCTAAAATTACATTCGCTAAAGGGGCGTTAGAGTACGATTTGTGTTTTCAGAAAATGTTTTTTTGACGCTAAACGGCTCGTTAAAAAATTATGAAAATTTGACCAAAAATATAACAAAAAAGTAGGAATTCATAAAAAAAAATCATGAAGTTTCAATTACGGAAAAGAGCAATAACGATATAAAAACTCTTTGTTTATCCTAGACTAAGAGATCACCTGCTATACTTGTCGAATTTTTTGTATTTTTTTACATTGTTTACATTGACTTAGAAATTTTTTGAGCGAATCCACTGAGATAAAATTGATGTTTCTAATGGAAAAATGAAAATATATTATTGACTTATAAGAGATGTAAGAGGAATAATATTGTGCAGGTAAATGATAACACTCATTAAAAAAAAAATCGTATATATGTTATTTGACAAAGGGGAAGGGAAATGATCTTATTAAATACTAAGAAGCCATAAAATTCCCAGTATAATTATTCTGTTAAAAACCAAAAATGTAAAAGATAATTCAAAATATAAATCTTTCGTTTAGAGATTAATAACTGTAATTATCGTACATCTTTAATTAACAAATCACCTTAAAACAACATTTTCTTCGCTGTTTAAGATGTTTTTCAGAGAAAAAAAGGGTATTTTACTGTTTTAAATTTGAAAATTTTACATTAATATTCAATGTAGAAGGATGTTAAGTAAACGATGTAAGAAATCTACTGGCTATTTGAACAATAGCCATGTTCTCTTGTAGGATAATATTTCGTTTCAAGAAATGTTCACATTGGTTTTTCAAAAATGATATTACTGCTGTAGTTATACTAATGAAATTATTTGCAAATAATAAATTATTTGTGATGTACAAAAATAAGCTTATGTCCTTCAATCACTATCTGTACTACCTCACGAATGCAATGCTAATAATTATATCCCATTTAGATATTTATGTTATGCTTAAATGATACGTTATGTTTTATATACTCAAGAAATTTGACATTGAGTTACTTATAGTAAAGTAGAGTGTAGGCCACTCCAGATTTTTTCTTTGTTGTTTTTTTCTTTTTTAGCTTGTATTTTATAAGTTTTTATATTTTAACATGTGTTTATATTATCTCGCCATATTTTGCGTTTGTAATAAACCTCTAACCATTGTTGTTATCAATCTTTAGTTGTTCTCTGATGACATATATTTGAAAGGCCTTAGAGCACATTTTCTGTGTCTTTTTTACTTTTTCCTTGTGGCTTATACTTTCATATATATATATATATATATATATGAGGGAGCAAACTCTTAACGCCCTCAAAAACATATTTCTAAAAACAGAAATTTTAACATTTTTTGGATGGGAAATATGTTTTTGAGGGCGTTAAGAGTTTGCTCCCCCGAATTCCTTAATGAAGAGATTAATAACATTAGGTCAATTGCCCTTTCATTAAAATACCCCTCTTCTTATATCGATTTAGCTTTGAAGGGTGATAAAAAAACTTTCTCTAATACTTCAACAGAGCCCCTTTTATTATCAAATTCTATAGTTTTGCCATACCACGAATCATTGGACCCCCTTCCAAGATTAGCCAAACAACTTGATTTTAATATAGTGTTTTCTAATCGTAATAACGTGGGTAATATGTTAATAAAAAACTCTCCCAGCGAACTGGAGTCCGCTGGTATTTATAAAATTCCGTGCAAAAATTGCCATAAAATTTATATTGGTCAAACTGGTAAATCATTAAAGACACGTGTAAAACAACACCAATATAACGTAAGTAGACAGGAAAAAAGTAGTGCCTTATTCTTGCATATAAAAAATGAAAATCATCATATTGATTGGACAGGAGCTAAATTTATTACCTATGAAAAATCAATGTTGTTAAGAAATATTATTGAATCGTCTCTAATTAAATTAAATAGATCTAATATTATAAACATTAGTAACGGTCTCTTCAAACTTGATACTTTCGTCACGAGGGCAATAGCCTCTTCAAAGAGGGTTGACAGCTAGCGGATAGTTTTTTACTTTTTCTTACTGTACTCCTTTGTTTCCCCAAACATCCCTTTCTGGACATTAGTCCTTTCCTGTGCTTTCACCCTTTTAAAATACCACTCTTCCCTCCCACTCTTCTCAACTCCTCACCAGATGTTTTCTGCATCTAGTGTTCAGTTGGGTTTTTGACTCTGACGAAGACCGCTTGTTACGGTTGAAAGATCTTAGTCTTGTTTTCCCATTTCTTATTGTGGTTTGATCATTGATTGTTGTTTCACGTGTTTATGTGAAATCTTTATATATATATATATATATATATATATATATTACCTATTTATTACCTGTTAGTCCAGTTATACTGTTGACCTTTCAACTCTTTTATTCTAACCACTTGTTTCTTGTTCTTTATTGACCTTTGACCTTCTCTTTATATTAACCTGTACTAATCCTTTTAATCTATTAATAGCAATGACTAAGCATGAGTCATCGATTTTAATTTAACATGTGACTTGGCCAACTCCTTTTCCAGTCGAACCCTGTTAGCAGGAGGTTAGTTCGTAGGATCAAATCTCTCAGTCTTAAGATCGTGAATGCCGAGATTGCGGTTAATTTTAATGATACCTGTTTAAAAGAGGATCTGCTGCCTATTTATACCAATATATATATACATTATATATATATATATATATATATATATATATATATATATAATGTATACCATTCAAGGTACAGAGTACGCAGTCCCAATAATCACGGATTTTACGCTCAACATTGTTTTTTTTTAATCATAATTTCGGCAATTTCGTTAATTTCTCATTCACCATAACTAGTATATAATTTAAAATAACATTGCCAGTTATTGAAAAATAAAAAAGGGAAATGATATAGTACAATTGGTAAATAAATTTAAAAAAAAATACTTTGTTATTTAAATATTGATCTTTACAGTTATATATACTGTATAGCCGGGTATAGGAATTAAATGAAACGGTGAAACGTACTTTGGAATAAAAAAGATTGGATACGAAAATAACACAGAGAAAGGGGGGGGTCATGTTAGCTCAGTGGTTAACGTACTCGCCTTTGGGTTGGTAGGTCCAGGGTTCAATCCCACCCTGGTCCTCGATTTATACACGTGGGAGATGAATAAATCTGAATACTTCGTCTCCCACAGAGGACGTTAAGCTGTTGGTCCCTTAGCCTGTACGATGTCAGGTACTCGTTAAAGATCCCTACTCGAAATGCATTTGAGTTAGGCAAAATGTAGGACTCCCAATACAGAATCTGTAGAATCACCAATCAAACAAAAAGCCTGTATACAGCTGACGTTATCACCCGCTAGGGGATCAGTTTAAACAACAACAAAAAAAACACACACACAGAGATAGAAACAGGCAAAACTCACTTCTACATTTCGACCATAGTCGTCATTAGGAGGAAGGGTGGTGACTGCATTCCTGCGAGACTCTTCACCTCGTGATGACGACGATGGTCGAAATAAAGAAGTCAGTTACGAGTATGCCTGTTTCTATTCGTGTGTTACCTTCTTTTTAACTCATTTTTTTCTTAAAGTCGGCTGGACCGTTTCATTTAATTGCTATATATATATATATATATATATATATATATATAATATATATATATATATATATGAAACATTCTTTTTCTTTTTTATCGAGGTTTGTTTTAGCTTCAAACAATAAAACACCTTAAAGACGACGTTTCTTCTATATTTTTAGATATCTTGAGGGGTACAACAGTACAGAATATAATTACAATAACAGATAAGAAAACATATATATATATATATATATACTTAAAATAAACTGTGACAAATAGAAAGAAACATAACAAAGACTCACTTTTCAATATTTCGACAGTTATGGTATCCAAGAAATTGATTAAGAAAAATGTAGACAGCAAACTTAATCTCGCACGCACACACACACACACACACACACATACACACACACACACACACACACACACATACATATATATATATATATATATATATATATATATATATATATATATATGATCAAACCACAATAAAAAATGGGAAAACAAGACTAAAATCTTTCAACTGTAACAGGCGGTCTTCGTCAGAGTAAAAAACCCAACTGATATATATATATATATATATTTGTAAAAAGATTTCACATAAACACGTAAAATAACAATCAATGATCAAACAACAATAAGAAAATGGGAAAACAAAACTAAGATCTTTCAACCGTAACAAGCGGTCATCGTCAGAGTCAAAAACCCAACTGAAATATTTTATTATTTTCTCATTATTAAATATTACTACATTAATATTCTATAAACCAGTAAAACTGTTTTTAGAATCTGGTTAGGGAAATATATTTATCGTATATAGGCAATTTAAAGCTAAATCAATAATATGCGTGTTTATGGAATTCCTGAGAGATGAAGGAACGTAACCAACCACCGCAAATACCAAGGGGATATTCCGAACTATATCGGAATATATTATATTATAGATGTTATTTAAATTATTATATAGTTATCTACTAATGCGTGTTTTTATTATGGTTGAATAGAAAACAGGAGTTCTATTTAATGACTTTACATAGATCAATGATTTAATATGATACAGTTGTATAAATTATTTGAGAGGAAAAAAAAACACCAAGTCTTCCTATACAAAAATGATTTCAAACAACGTGTTTCGAATACTTAGTATGATTGGTGTAGCAACCATTTTTTCTGCCCGGAGAGGTCGTAAAATTCTAGACAGTCTAGTCGAAGGTTTTGTCCGGTTAACATTGTTGTTCCTTTAAATAAAGTAAATTTCATTTTCTTAGTTAAAAAATTCTTACTTCTGACTATGAAAAAGGTTTTAAATAAAACCGAAACGTTGGCAACGAGAGTTTGTTTTTTTATCCTGGAAAATTGACCGAACCCCGATTAGAGAACACACCTGAACTAAATATATATATATATATATATATATATTCGATGCGATGTTGACCAATGGGAGTAGAGTTACAGGTCCAAGCGTAAGGTCCCAGTTGCCCGCTGCTCAGCAAAAAGCCTTTGCGTTCTGCCAATAGGTATAGAGGTTGCACAGTCCCTCTGTGTTAAATGATGTTTGGCAGAAAACATTAGCCTCACTTTACAGTGAACTCCTGTTCCCTTTCTATTTTTGATTTTTGTGGTGGTTGGGTGTTGTTGTTGTTGTTTACTATTTTCTGTTACGGATATTGCTGGATATTTAAATGATACTCTCGGTTGTTTACTGCGAAAAGCCGCCTTCATCTTCATGCCAACAGGGGTAGAGGTTGCACAGTCCCTCTTGATTATTAAGAGATGTTGACACTGGAATCCAACTTCTTCTCGTAGAAACATCTTCAAGTTGTAGGTTTTGTATATTGTTCTCTTCGGTTTCTTATGTTCATGTTTTTTCTTCAGTTGAATGTTATTGCTGCTATTGATGGGTGGCTGGTAGGTGATGAAAAGTTCTGCACTGTTGACCTGGTGGTGGTATTTGCGACATGTTTCAACCATTCTCTGGTTATCTTCAGGCAAGGAAATGGCCCAGACGTTGGTCCTTATATACAGTTTTCTATGGGTTGTCCGGGGAAAGGATTCCTTTCCCCGGACAACCCATAGAAAACTATATATATATATATATATATACACTTTTTCTTCTTCTTGGAATTTGGTCAGGGTTAAAATACGGAATCACCGTTGGCGAAAACGTTCGAAACGTTGACGAAAAGGTGATTCCGTATTTTAACCCTGACCAAATTCCAAGAGGAAGAAAAAGTGTTTATTAATACTTTGTGGTCAAGAAAACAATACCTTATTATAACACTTCGTGTTCGTCATTAGGTAAACTTTCAAAATATAGCAATAGACGACTGAACAAGAATCCAGCCTTCAAACTGGTCAGTCGTCTACTCCTACATTTTGTAAGTTTACCTGAAGATGAACACGAAGTGTTCGAAACGCGTAGAATAAAAAAAGTTTCATTTTTAATGTGCGGAGACTTCGATTTATCCATTCAGCCCAGCATGAGTAAATACCACACAAATACGGATTGCGCAACTAATGAGTTAAACATGTAACAATGATTTGCAGAAACGCTTCTATGATAATAATAATAATATTTGTATATTAAGGAAGGACTGCAACCATATTTTACGAATATAGCATATATATATACATATATATATTTCAGTCTAGTCGAAGGTTTTGTCCGGTTAACATTGTTGTTCCTTTAAATAATGTAAATTTCATTTTCTTAGTTAAAAAATTCTTACTTCTGCCTATGAAAAAGTGTATATATATATATATATATATATATATATATATATATATATACAAATAAAATTTCATGAGAACTAGGTCAGTTCTTAAGGTACAAATTAAACTCACCTTGCTAATATTTCGATTTTATTGAAAACATTTTTCATGGACAAAAATATAAGAAAAACTTAAGTATTACATAACATTTTCTGCTTCAAAATTCTATATTTCTGCCTATCAAAAAGGATTTAAATAAAAACCGAAACATTGGCAATGAGAGTTTAATATGATCCTGAAAAACTGACCAGTCCTGATAAATTTTATTTTTTTGTTTCTTATATTTATCTATATTTAATTCTCATATAACAAATTCAATAATATATCAACCGTTTGATAGAATAGATGTATTATGTAATCGGACCTATGGTAGATGTCAATTTTCTAGGTTCAAAAATCAAACTCTCGTTGGCGATGTTTCGGTTTTATTTAAAACATTTTTAGTATATTTAAAATCACCTTTCATAATTTTTGAACCCAGAAAACTGACCAAATCCCGATTACATAATACACCTATTTAATTCTTATATATATAAGTATATATATATATATATATATCTCATGATTTGTTTTCTTGACCCAATATTTATATGATGTAATTTTTTTGAGGGTTGAAGTCCAATGATTTTAAACTAGTCCTTTTGCCGACATTTCGACATATATTTATGTCATCTTCAGGCATTGGAAATCTGTTGTTTATGTTGCTGCATACCTATTTACATGATCAAACAAATAGTAACCATCATGTAAATAGGTATGCAGCAACATAAACAGATTTCCAAGCCCTGAAGATGACATAAATATATGTCGAAACGTCGGCAAAAGGACTAGCTTAAAATCATTGGACCTCAACCCTCAAAAAAATTACATTATATATATATATATATATATATATATATATATATATATAACTTTTATTTTATTTCTACTTCACGGTCGATACGTTTATCAAAATTTATAAAAATGTATATATATATGTCTTGTTAAATTGTATGCCTACTTTTAATCTCACAACTTTTCTACTGATTCTCTCGATTTCTCTAAATACCAAAAAGATGGAAAAGTAGCATTCGAAATCTTGAAAAGGTATGTAGGAAACATACTAAACTTAATGTTGGCAAGATATTTAATGAGGTATGTTTAAAAGAAGGTCTGCTCCCAAAATATACCAATATAATATATATATATATATAATATATATATATATATAAATAACTTTTATTTTATTTCTACTTCACGGTCAATACGTTTTTCAACATTGATAAATATTTATATATATATATATATATATATATATATATATATATATATAAGACTAAAATAAATGTATACTGTGCTAATGTATATTGATATATAAGATATATATATACCTTTATGGTTTTGAAAGATCGCAAGTTAAAGTCGTAATAGAAGGAAAGCGGTTTACACAAGACTTGGTCGAAAAGGCTGCTAGAGACTAACTGAGGGAGGGAGAGCCTTGTGAAAGCGCAGCTCCCACAGAGCCTCCAAGCGAATTCATCAATAAGTACTACTTTTTGCCATTCATTATTATACAACTCAGTTTTGTAATAAAGCAAAAATAATTATTAAATATTTTCTTTTTTTTTTTAATCGTAACTTTTAATCGTAATTTTTTTGTTTCATCTAATTTTTGTCCAATATTAATTGAAATTCTAACAACTAGTTTGATTTTCAATAAAAAAAAAAATTGTATATTTAAACCTAGAATCAGTTAAAAAAACTACTATATATATATATATAATATATATATATTGTATCGCGCCAGTTTACATCGGCCAGTGGACGCATTTACGTCTCCGTTCCTTCATTCTTTCTCCTTTTATTTTATTTTCTTTCTTTCTACTCTCCTGAAGACGGCAAGACGCCGAAATAATCGAGATTCGTGAGTGTTCGTCCTTTTTCTTGTGTTCTCTAGCTGTAACTTTAATTATATATATATATATAAATCAAAATATTAAAACGGTCCAAACCGGACAGATATATATATATATATATATATATATATATATATATATATATTTAAACCCAGAAACAGTTAATAAAACTACTAATATATATATATATATATATAAATCAAAATATTAAAACGGTCCAAACCGGACAGATATATATATATATATATATATATATATATATATATATATTTAAACCCAGAAACAGTTAAAAAAAACTACTATATATATATATATAAATCAAAATATTAAAACGGTCCAAACCGGACAGATATATATATATATATATATTTAAACCCAGAAACAGTTAAAAAAAATACTATTTATATATATATATATAATATTAAAACGGTCCAAACCGGACAGATATATATATATATATATATATAATATAATATATATATATATATATATATTTAAACCCAGAAACAGTTAAAAAAACTACTATTTATATATATATATATATATATATATATATATATATATATATATAAATCATAATATTAAAACGGTCCAAACCGGACGGATATATATATATATATATTTAAACCCAGAAACAGTTAAAAAAACTACTATATATGTATATATATACATATATATATAGCAGTTGGGATTTGACTCTGACGAAGACCGCTTGTTACGGTTGAAAGATCTTAGTCTTGTTTTCCCATTTCTTATTGTGGTTTGATCATTGATTGTTGTTTCACGTGTTTATGTGAAATCTTTTTATATATATATATAAATCAAAATATTAAAACGGTCCAAACCGGAAGATATATATATATTTAAACCCAGAAACATTTAAAAAAACTACTATATATGTATTTAAACCCAGAAACAGTTAAAAAAAATTTCTATATATATATAAAGATTTCACATAAACACGTGAAATAACAATCAATGATCAAACTACAATAAGAAAATGGGAAAACAAGGCAAAGATCTTTCAACCGTAACAAGCGGTCTTCGTCAGAGTCTGACGAAGGTCTCTGGCGAAGTATCTGACGAAGACCGCTTGTTACGGTTGTTTAGACCGCATATTCTTGTTTTTCAATTTTCTTATTGTGGTTTGATCATATATATATATATATATTAGTATATATATATATATACATATAGGTAACTCACCACAAATTAAAGAAGATAGTCGCTCTAAGGCCTTTCGTTTTCACGTCGTCAGAGAGCAAGTGAATACAAGTTGTAAGCAGGTTATGAATTTTGATTTAAAGAAGGAGTAAGATTGGCATCATTGACATTGACTCCTTCTTTAAATCAAAATTCATAACCTGCTTACAACTTGTATTCACTTGCTCTCTGACGACGTGAAAGAGAAAGGCCTTAGAGCGACTATCTTCTTTAATTTGTGGTGAGTTACCTGAATATTTATATCACGTGTTATTGTGACAATTTTCTATATATATATATGATTCGCGCTCCGTTCTTTGACATGGGGAGATCTCTCTCTCTACGTCCTCTCTTCTTATCTACTCCTGATGACGAAACTAGTTCGAAATATTGAATTCTGTAAGTGTTCTTTTTACGTAAAGTGTTCTGTAAGAATTCTTGATATTTATATATCAATGATACAAAAATTATGGCAGGCTAGTGGTCAAAAGTTTTGTTTGTTTTCTGTTTCAATTAAGTACAGTTTAGAAGATAAGGCAGGGCCAGTTGACCTTTAACTTCTAACAAGGCTTGACAAGGGACGACCTACTTGTAAATCATTTTATAACACCCTTCTTGTAATAGTAATATAAATATCTATTTATGACTTCAATTCATATTATAATTATTATTGCATTCATTTATTATAATCTGACAAAAAAAAAGCAAATAAGACTTTTTCTTAAAAAATATAAAACTATTATAATTTGAAAAGTAAAGTACCATTTTAGATCAGAATTACTGAAAGTAATAGAGTTCTTGAAAGGAGTTCTTGAGGATTTTGATCATAAAAATTCAACTTCTGATTATGATACGAAAGTAATAGAGTTCATGAAAGTGGATCTTGAGTATTTTGATCATAAAAATTCAGCTCCTGATTATGATACGAAAGTAATAGAGTTTTTGTATTCTTGTCAAAGTGTCTTCAAGCATAGTCACAGCTCTTGCTTATACCAGACCTCTCATTATTTTACAAAGTGAAGATTAAATCTTTTTTCTTTTTTTCCATTTTCTTTTACGGAATTATAATTCAATAATATTTTGGTAATAAATTATATTTATATAGAGATAAAGTAAAATCTTTTGATGTCTAAGACAAGTTTTACTTTTCTATAAGTTAAAATACAATTATCATAAAAGAAGTTAGTTTCAAAATTCTGACGAATATTTTGAAGCGCTTTTGAGAAAAATGAAAGAATTTAATTTTCAAATTTTGAAGAATATTACGCAGTTTTGTGAAAAATAAAAGAATTTAATTTCCAAATTTTGACGAATATTACGCGGTTTTGAGAAAAATGAAAGAATTTAATTTCCAAATTTTAACGAATATTACGCGCTTTTGAGAAAAATGAATGAATTTAATTTCCACATTTTGAGAAATATTACATGGTTTTGAGAAAAATGAAAAAATTTAATTTCCGAATTGTAACGAATATTGTACGGTTTTCAGAAAAATGAAAGAATTTAATTTCCAAATTTTCACGAGTATTACGCCGTTTTGAGAAAAATGAAAGAATTTAATTTATAAATTTTTATGATTATTACACGTTTTGATATCTTTAGACTTGATTTTCGATATATATTTGATAGTGGATGTGTGTGTTTGTGTGTACGTGTGCTTGCACTTGTGTGTGTGTGTATGTGTGCGTGCTTGCACGTGTGTGTTTGTGTGTGCGCGTGCTTGCACGTGTGTGTTTGTGTGAGCGCGTGCTTGCATATATGTGTTTGTGTGCGCGTGCTTGCACGTGTGTGTTTGTGTGTGTTGGTTGAATATGTATCTGTTGAATGTTATCTAGTTATGGTACAGATTTAAAATTTAGGACTCCCAATAGAAGGAGCCATGGTAGCCCAGGGGCTTGCGAGCTCGCCTTTGAACTGGTGGATCTTTAGTCGATTGAGTCAGGTTGGGCAAACCGTTTTAGGAATCAAAGCAGGGGCCAGGTTAGCTCAGTGGTTAACGTACCCCCCTCTGAACTGATAGGACCAAAGTTTGATCCCCACCTGGCCCTCGATTTATTCACGCGGGAGGTGAATAAATCTGAGCACGTCGTCCCTCAGAGAAGGACGTTAAACCGTCGGTCCCGAGCCTGTACGATATCAGGTACACGTTAAAGATCCCTACTCTAAATACACTTTAGTTAGGCAAAATTTAGGACTCTCACTGTAGGATCAATCTTCATTTTGTGGTATCACAAAGGGCCAATGCTCGGCCTACGTGTGTTCACTTGTGGGACTACCACTGCAAACCTAACCTAGGTATCAAAGTCAAATTTTTAATTTGCTCCGTGTTTTTCGACTTTTCTTTTCTTTTTTTGACCTTCTTTGAATAATTTTTCTTAAAAAAAATACCGTACTGGATTCAATCCTCATTCTTTCATTACATAATCTACGAAATACAGTAGAATTGGAAGCATCAGACAAAGGTGCCCCCCTCCCCCCCCCGCCCCCGATTTAGTCTGTAAAACCAAGTTATGAGTGTATATTAAAAGATTATATTTACTAAACCTATGAAATACGTAATAAATGTTAAATCGAATTTATTAAATTGAATAATCAATAACTTTTATAAAGAAAATTGAGGAAATAATTAATAAGGAAGCTAATTAGTTTCGCAGAAAACAGCATTTAAAATAATTAATTGTTACTTTTAAAAAAAAAAATCACTTTTAAGATAATAAGACATCAATTATACATTTTCATTATAAATCATCTTTCCTTTTATGTTTAGTTTCATTAAAAATATATTAAAAGAGTTTTCTTTCTTGGGGGTCAATTTTTAATGACTCAGTTAAGTTTATTTGTCGTCCAGTTTAGATTGTGTTTTAAAGTTAGATTTCATTGTTTTTAATTAAAGTGTAACACCTGTTGCTTTTAAAACAATCTCTTCTGGAATTTATTTTATTTTTTTTTTCTTACATTCTTTACACCTCTCAAACAGTTGTTTGTTGTTTTTTTTTTTTTTAAGAGAAAGTTAGAAACTCGAGTAGTGGTTTTTCAAAAGGGAATTTTTGTCTCATTTAACTTAAATATATTTAGAGTAAGGGTTCTTTAATGTGTACCAAAGATCGTACATGCTCTATTTACACGTGTAAATAGAACAGAACGTGTAAATAGAACAGAACGTATAAATAGAACTGAACGTGTAAATAGAACAGAACGTGTAAATAGAACAGAACGTGTAAATAGAACAGAACGTGTAAATAGAACAGAACGTGTAAATAGAACAGAACGTGTAAATAGAACAGAACGTGTAAATAGAACAGAACGTGTAAATAGAACTGAACGTGTAAATAGAACAAACGTGTAAATAAACAGAAGTGTAAATAGAACAGAACGTGTAAATAGAACAGAACGTGTAAATAGAACAGAACGTGTAAATAGAACAGAAACGTGTAAATAGAACAGAACGTGTAAATAGAACAGAACGTGTAAATAGAACAGAACGTGTAAATAGAACAGAACGTGTAAATAGAACAGAACGTGTAAATAGAACAGAACGTGTAAATAGAACAGAACGTGTAAATAGAACAGAACGAGTAAATAGAACAGAACGTGTAAATAGAACAGAACGTGTAAATAGAACAGAACGTGTAAATAGAACAGAACGTGTAAATAGAACAGAACGTGTAAATAGAACAGAACGTGTAAATAGAACTGAACGTGTAAATAGAACAGAACGTGTAAATAGAACAGAACGTGTAAATAGAACAGAACAACAAAATCCCTTTCCTGGACATGTTCACGATTCATAACGCAGATGGTACCATAAGCGTAGATTGGTGGAGAAAACCTCACAAAACAGATAGATACCTCAATTTTAATTCCCACCATCCAATAAATCAAAAAATTAATTTTGCCATAGCCTTAAAAAATAAAAAGCCCTTCATCTCAGTGATCCCATATATCACAATAAAATTATAAAACAAATAAAAACCATCTTAATCAATAACAACTTACCAATAGATTTAGTTAACACAATCATTTACAACAGTCCTAACACACACAGAACACGACATGATAGAGAAGGCAATGAAAACGTAGGTATTGACATTTCGAGACCAATTTCAAACACTGACCAAGGTTCAAACATTTCTCCGATCAACCAAACCCATGAAAATTGCAAATATGCTAGCCTCACATATGTTAAAGGTCTAGCAGAACAACTAAGCAGAACAATAAATGCTAATACAAACTGAAAAATAGCGTACAAAAATACAAAAACACTCAATAATACAGTTTTTTTTAAAACTAAAATCCATCATACCTAACCATAACAAAAGCAATATGGTATACCAAATTAACTGTACAAATTGCAACATGACATATATAGGACAAACCAGTCAGTACTTAGGAAATAGATTGGCACAACACAAAACGGACATTAAAAAAAAAGAATATTACATGTGCCTTAGCAAAACATGCTCTCTCTTTAAATCACACTTTTGACCTTACAAATTGAAAAATCATTGACATGGAAGCAGGACCTGGGAAAAGAATTAATAAAAGAAATGATACACATACAGAAAACTCCTAACACTTGTAATTCGAGGTCTGATATTGAAAAGTTTAGCCATATTTATACAAACATTCTTTCCCATCACCAGTCATAATAACAATAGTAAATCATTGTAACATGGATGATAACCTTAAGTCATAAACTAACCTTTCTTTATGTAACCTTCATATGTTCACCCTCCTTGTTTGTTAAAATGATAGATGAATATAACAAAGTAGTGTTTTTCGTACTTATAACCAATTAATTCTCATGTAACTTAAATAACCATTAGCACACTTTCCAAGGTAAAACTAATTTCCTTTTGTCTGATAATTTGAAATAGATGTGTACTCAACAACTCTGATTATAAAATAACCTTTTGTATGTATCTGTTGGTCTCAAAAATTTGTGTTAGTTCTCTATGTGAGTTGTAGATTGTTTTGGTAAATGTATTATAGTTCTTACTCTAATTTTAGCCCTGAAGATGATGTACAAATACATCGAAACGTCGGCCTAGGAAGGAGTTTATTTTCTTTTATTTGACCTAGCCCTCAATAACAAAACATAGAATATACATATATACATGATTGGTTATACACGACTGAATATTGTCGATCGATGATCTTCTTCTCCAACTTTTCAAGTTTGCGGAAAAGTTGGAGAAGAAGATCATCGATCGACAATATTCAGTCGTGTATAACCAATCATGTATAAAGGAAGGACTGCTACCGAAGTACACTAATATATATATATATATATATATATATATATCAATTAAAAGAAACGGTCCAGCGGACTATTTTAAATAAAATAAATTCAAAACGAAGGAAAGACACTGAGTCACAGCCCTGCCTTCCTGCGCGACACTTCGCTCTTCACACCTCCTGATGACGACGGCGGTCGAAATATCGATGTGAGTTATGTCTGTGTCTTTCTGTGGGTTTCCTTCATTTGAATTTATTATATATATATATATATATATATATATAAAGATTTCACATAAACACGTGAAACAACAATCAATGATCAAACCACAATAAGAAATGGGAAAACAAGACTGAGATCTTTCAACCGTAACAAGCGGTCTTCGTCAGAGTCAAAAACCCAACTGAGTTTTTGACTCTGTTTCTTATTGTGGTTTGATCATTGATATATATATATATATATATATATATATATATATATATACGACTCTCGTCCCTTCGTCAATTTACTTCTCGTGAGGACGACCGTCATAACGGTCGAAATATTGAAAAATGAGTCTTTGTTATGTTTCTGTCTATGTGTCTCAGTTTATTTTAAGTATATATATATATCTTTCAATTGTAATACATATTTACTTTTTCTCTTTATCCATTAAGTTTCAATTTGTTATATTTCAGTGGCTGTGTTTGTTTGTGGTGTGTGTGTGTGTGTACGAACGTAGGTATGTGTGTGTGTACGCACGAACGTAAGTATGTGTGTGTGTGTAAGTGTGTTTGTGTGTGTTGTGTGCGCGTACGTAAGCATGTGTGTGTGTGTGTGTGTGTGAGAGAGAGAGAGAGAGAGAGTGCGTGGCTCTGTATATATTCACTGCTTTTTAACATCAAACAGTTTTATTACATTCCTAATAAAATGTTAGTTGTCAAATCCATAAAGAATATATTTACCTTATGTGCGAACATGAATAGCACTATATAAATTGACTGAAAAATAATACTCTATCTGGAATTTTATTTCTACTTCAGTGTTTTTTCACTGGGTTCTGTATCAACTATATCTGTTTAACTGTCAACGACATGTTAAAAAAAAAAATTCAAATGCTTCAGCTTCGTTTGAAATCGAATTTACAAATAAAAAAATAGATTGTTTGTATCATAAAATAATGTTTATATAATTCATTCTATTTTCAGTATCAGAGAAATAATAACCCATCCCAAGCAAATCGTATTATAATAAACTAGTAATTGAGGGATTTCAAAAATTACGTCTCCACACAATATGAAAGCTAACAACGTGTTTCGAACACTTAGTGTTCTCTTCAGGTTTACATCTAAAAAGAAATATACATATATTTGTCAACTTTGAAAACATTTTTCTTAAGAACAACCTCAGAAATATGTATATTTTTTTTAGGTGTAAACCTGAAGAACAATGAGTGTTCGAAATGAGTTGTTAGCTTTTATATTAAACAAATGAACTTTTTTTTTTTGTGGAGACGTAATTTTTGATATTCACTTTGATGACATATTCAAAACATCTGAACAAAAACTAGTCTATAAAACAGTATTATACAGTACACACACTCATATATATATAAACTTTAGTTTTGTTTCTATTCCACGGTCGATACTTTTATCAATATATATATATATATATATTATATATATATATGTGTGTGTGTGTGTGTGTGTTTCTAAAAATTTTATGCCAATTTCATAGTTGGTTACCTTTTTTGGGAGTTTCTCTACTGTCCTACAGGCTCTTCTGACATTAGAGAAACTTTCAAGAAAGGTAACCAAGCATGAAATTGGCATAACATTTTTAGAAATATGTTTGCAAGAAGGCTACCAACCTTCACCAATATATATATATATATATATATATATATATCAAGCACGCCAGAAACACAACGGCAGGAAACCCATTGTTTTTCCGGTGTGCTTGGTCGCCCATTCTCTTTTCTCCTGAAGACGGGTCATCCAAAAATTTGAGTTTGTAAGTGTGTCTCTTTCTCTGTGTGTTGCTTTTCTTCGTTTTTGAGTTGATTTGCGTCCAGTTTGGATCGTTTTGTCGAGTTTTGAGTGATATATATATATGTATATACGGTACTGTTTTCTTGACCACAAAATATTAACAAACACTTTTTCTTCTTCTCGGAGTTTGGTCAGGGTAAATATATGGAATCACCTTTTTGCCAACGTTTCGTCTTTATTTTAAGACATCCTCAGGGCTATAAATCAAGGCTGGGTTCTGTTACATTAACAGAACCCAGCCTTGATTTATAGCCCTGAGGATGTCATAAAATAAAGACGAAACGTTGGCAAAAAGTTGATTCCATATATTTACCCTGACCAAACTCCGAGAAGAAGAAAAACTGTTTGTTATATGTATATATACAGGGTGTCCATAAAGTCCGTGTGCACTTTAAAAAATTTATAACTTTATTTAAGTTATAATCTGTAAAATGGATTTGAAAGAAGTAAATCTATATTTTTTAAGCTTTTATTGAAATTTGATTTAAGTTTCCACATGCCCTCCATCATTAGCAGTACAAAGGGTAATACTATTTTGCAGTTCACGAAAAACATTTGCCAATTGATTTATAGTAATGCCTGAAATCACATTAGTTGTTCTAGCTTTCAAATCTTCTAATGAACTAGGTTTGGTTGCATACACAATTGTTTTCACATGTCCCCATAAAAAAAAATCTAATGGAGTCAAATCTGGCGAACGTGGAGGCCAATGAAATGGTCCACCCCTTCTGACAAAAAAAAAGAAAATATTTTTTACTTATCTAAAAATTGTTACGAATTTTGTGGTGAAAAATTATTCAATAACTATACTTAAAACTAGATACATGAAACTTTATAACATTTTTTACAGATTATTTCTATCGCAAATATAAATAAAGTTATAATTTTTTTAAAGTGCACACGGACTTTATGGACATCCTGATTCTTACTTACGGCATTTTGTCTCGTATACATATCTTAGGTATACAAATGTATTGGTATGACATCGACCACACTCTCACGACGACTGACAATGCACTTGCAAGCAGGAGCCATCGCTAGACACACCTCCGTGGAACATGGAAGAAAACTCACCCGCCAGGACCTTGTTCAAAACACCATCATTTTAAAGGAAATTAATGATCCAGCCAAACAACAGATATATGAAGCCATGAAAATCATGAAGCACAACCTATTAATTAATCGTCAACACACGGGGGTTTCACGCACACTGCTGCTACTAGGTGACCAACCATCAGCTACTCGCCAAGCCAACAGCCAGTCACTGCTCAGTATTCAGACCAGCAACACCTAAGATATCTATATGAGACAAAATGGAAAAAGAAAAATTAGATAAAATTGAAACTTAGTATTCCCAATCTAGAATCTGTAGAATCACCGATCAAACAAAAAGTCGATAAACGACTGACGTTATCACCCGCTAGGGGATCAGTTTAAAATAAAAAAAAATAAAAAAAAAAGTAAATTCCAAATCTATAAATGACTGTAACTAAACTCACCAAATCTATTTAGAAAAATATCTATTATTTCAATAATATTAGATATTTTTATATCTAAAATATAAAATATTTAATAATATAAAGACTATGTTAGATATTTGATGATCGAATAATAAAATATTTAATAATATAAAGTATTATGTTAGATATTTGATGATCGAATAATAAAATATTTAATAATATAAAGTATTATGTTAGATATTTGATGATCGAATAATAAAATATTTAATAATATAAAGTATTATGTTAGATATTTGATGATCGAATAATAAAATATTTAATAATATAAAGTATTATGTTAGATATTTGATGATCGAATAATAAAATATTTAATAATATAAAGTATTAAGTTAGATATTTGATGATCGAATAATAAAATATTTAACAGAACCTAAAAATATAAAATAGTTATTCCAAGTAAAATTCTGAGAGCAAAAATGAAGACTAACAAAAAAAAATTATACACAGTTTAAAAAAGATTTTAAAAAATAAATATTAGTATAAATGACTATAAAAAAGAATTAATGTTTTCATTATTATGGTGAGAAATATAAGAGACTAAACTGAAAGTCTCAGACACTTTCACTGTACGAAAAAATAAGAGAAAAGCATATAAAATAAATTTAAATGTATAATTTTGAAGGAAATAAAATAATATAAAACAAATACCAAGAATAAAGTCAATTTTGATAACAATAATAAAATATGCTTACGCATCTTTAATTTACATAGTTACGTTTAATTACATAGTTAAACATAAATATAAATTTGTAAATGAAAAGTAAGTTTTAATAGTTTAAAAAAAATAGTGGTTTTGTACATAAGTGATATTAAACCTTAAAAAGAAGTAAAAAGTCATTTTTTAATATCCAAAATTAATATTTCTAATAAACTGTACTAAATTTATAAAAAAAACTGCGAATAAATTGAATTACTTGTGACAGTCATGGCAACTATATCAATCGTATGTAAATTTATAAGAAAATACCAAGGAAAGTTAAATTTTTTAATTATAATAGCAATAAACTTATAAATAATAATAAATATAATAATTAATTCTCCTGGAGTGTATTGTAATTTTGTTGTATTTCCTGGATTTATTGTACTATGACTATTGGAAAACAAAATGAAATTTAAGTTCATAGGTTTACAGTAAAATACGAAAATGTAAAACAAATATTAATATTTGAAAACTCCAGTATTAATAAAAATTAATAATATATGCAAGTATTGATAAATAAAAAAAAAATTCAAAAAATCAAAATAAAAATTAAGTTTTAATAATTTAAATAATAATTATTTTGTAAATTGTTGATAGTAAAACCTTTAAAATGTACTACTTTTTGTGAGTAAAAGCAAAAAACTATCTTCAATTTTAAAAAAATGTATTTTTTATATAAAATAAACTTAATAAATATATAAACTGATAATAGAATTAGTTATAATAATTGTAGGGTAAAAATCTAATGAAATGGTCTCCACATATAAAACTTTTAATGATATAAACAACGCGTTTCGAACACGTAGTGTTCTTCCTCACTCCCTCTTCTGAGGAAGAACACTACGTGTTCGAAACGCGTTGTTTATATCATTAAAAGTTTTATACGTGGAGACCATTTCATTAGATTTTTACCCTACAATGAGTAAATACCACATAATAACTGATTGCACTACATTAGAGTTATAATAATCATAAAAACTGAATTAATTATATTTAAATTCGAGAAAGATTCACAAATATAATTAGTATAATTTTGACTATAATGCCATGAACTGCAGAGGAATAATGAATATTAAAACTCCTTGAGTATCCTGCAATTCCTTCTATCTCCTTGATTTATTAAGGGATGTGATATTATTTATTTATATAACCAGAATTATTCAAATTAAATAATAAAATATTTAATTAGGATAATAATTATTATAATAAAATACCACTTTGGATAATGATAATTAAAAGAAATAAAATAAAAATAATTAATGGACAAAAAAATGCAGAATTTGAAGAAATTGCAACTGTATCTCAAATATTTCATGTACCTTAACTACATGAACCTCTAAATAACTGTACCTTATTTCAAACATTCTTTATTTAAAGGAAAACATATTTAATAAATCATAATAGGGATTCTCTCTAAGTCTTAGAGTCTTAGTTCTTAGAGTCTAAGAAATGCTTCATTTGCTTAGTTGAATTAAATGTTCTGGTTTATTATGTATTAAAAGTGAAAACAGAATTATTATAAATATAGTTGAAATGAATCAAGTAACAACAACAAAATTAAAGAAATAGGCACTAAATACTATTTAGTTGGGACTGGCAATGTACGAGTAGAACTCGTAGAACCCAGAAATGTTACTCACTTATTACTAAAATGGGTGC
Organism: Hermatobates lingyangjiaoensis; assembly: GCA_026182355.1. NCBI lineage: Eukaryota > Metazoa > Arthropoda > Insecta > Hemiptera > Hermatobatidae > Hermatobates > Hermatobates lingyangjiaoensis. The sequence continues at coordinate 70,809 of JAPFBL010000685.1, forward strand.
CAAATAATAAATGAGCCACATTTCCTCTCTTTAGAGTAGTACTAGAGGTTAAATCCTATAAGTGTTGGGAATTCAAAAAAAAAAAGCACTATTTATTTCAATAATCAATGAGGAGGGCAAAACTAAAACTATATTATACACAAATTCATTTCTTTTTAAACAGGTGGGGAAAAAATCAGTGAGTTATTTACAAAAAAATAAAAAAATGGACAATTTAACCGTTATTAAAATAAAAAAAATAATAGAAATAATAAATTAAAAAAATAAAGGGAAATAAGAAAATAATAATAAATCTAAATAAGAAAATAATTATAACAAAATGAAATATAGAGATATTAATCCGGCAAAACAACTTCAATTAAAAGTTGTATAAAGCAATTAGGAATTATTTCCCAATATATTAAAAAATAAAAATATTTGACTTAATAAATACTACCTAAATGATTTTATTTTTCTAAATAACTAGATATAAAATGCATTTAAAATCATATAGTCCCTATTTAAGATTTAAAAATATTTATATGACAATAATATGAGATTATGCCCCAAAATATTGAAAAATAAAAAAAATATGACTTAATAAATACTACCTACATGATTTTATTTTTTTAAATAACTAGATATAAAATGCATTTAAAATCATATAGTCCTTATTTCAGATTTAAAGATATTTATATTACAAGTCACTATTAAATCTTTATTTTTTTTGAGTAAAAGAAATAATTTAAAATATCTTATTAACCATGATACAAAAGATAGTTATGACTGTGACTCTTATTCAGCATAAAAAATAAATAGTCATAGTTATGATGATAAAAAAGTATCCAATAATAATAATAATTAAGTATTTTGTAGTGTTATTGAAAGAAGTATTTTGTACAATTTGATTTTGATGCATGTAATACACAGTGGAACATGTTGGAATAAAATATATAATATATAAAAAAGAAATAATAATAAATAATTAACTTTAAAATAATCAGAACAATTAATGTGGTCAGAATTACGTTACAATATATTATTGTAAATATCAGTGACATAGCAACTATTTTTGCCACCCGGGACGGTATAAGATTTGCCCCCCCCCCCCCCCCCCCACCCGTCGCTGGCGATCAAAATTTTAGAAAGTTCTCAAAATATCTATTTTTATGGAATTACAATCGGGGATCAAATTTTAGACTGCCGTTGTTACTCGTAGTTTCAAACTTTTATCTTATTTCGTCAAACTCGTATTTCATATTCGGATTTCTTATCAAACTCGTATAAATACATAGTCGTCATGAAAGGAAACTAAAGATTTTTCAAAACAAAAATGTATAATTCATCACACAAAAAAAAATTTGTGAAATTAAATTAACTGACCATGCAAACAAATATAGTAAACTTTTAACACCTTTAAAAAACTAGTTTGAAAAAATTTAACATAATTTTTTGTTAATTATAGTTAATATTATAGTTCAAAAAATCGTTTAAAAACAGTATTATGCACGTAAAACATAAAAACAATTTTAGTATAATTTTTTTTTTAAATTTTTATGTTTACCCTCTCAAAATGCCGCACTCTGGCATGTGCTGCCCCAGGTGAACCCCCCCACAACCTTGCTATGCACTGGTAAATATTGAAATTCACTAAAGAAACATTTAGAGAGAAGAAAACTTACCTTCCAGCAGGGTTCTTTTGTTGGGACTTATTTCATCTTAAACTACGACAGCTACAGGCAATGTCAGGAAAATTTAGATCTAAAATCAAAAGTATAAATCAATATAATTTACTATTAAATCTAATTTTAAAAAATATTTAAGTAATCTCCACATTTATGCTACTCCATTTTGACCTAACATTGAATAAAAAGAAAAATAACTTAAAAGAAGACACTGACACGATGCAAATAAAATAAGAATCAAATCTATCGTGGATTATTAAGTAAAGGCCAGAGTCCTATGAAAGAAATATGAAAAGAATTGTTATACCTTATAGGAATGAATTCTTATTCATTAAAGAAAATTCTAATTTAAAGTGTTTCTTTAAATAGAGTATAAAGAAAATACTCTAAATTCTTTTACTTTAAAGAGCAATACTAGCCACTAATAACAAAAAAATGTTTCATTGAAAATAATATAATATGCAGGGTCAGGCAAAATGATTTGACACTTTTTTAGGTTAAATAAAAGGTAAATAAAGTCAATAAACAATAAAGTGTTTTAATTTTCGATAAGTACGTATATATAATGCCATTTTGTTTTGTTTCTGTATAATGCAATTGTTTTTTTTTTTTAAAAAAAACATAGTGTGTATAAATATTAAACATAATTATACATGAGAACATAATAAATTAAACATAATATGTATTTAACCTATAAATGTGTCAGATCATTTTGCCTGACCCTTTATAATAATTGAGACATCTGTAACCGAATATTATTAATATTCTTAAAAATGATCCTTGCAAGACATAAGTTATCTAAATTTAAAGGATTTGATTTTATAAGGTATAAAATAATTTGATTTAAAGGATTGACATTATAAGGATTTGGTTTTAATATAATGGAAAATGCACAAAATTGCTGATATGCTACTAAAAAAATTGAAAGGTAAACCACTAAAAAATCAAATTGTACGAACAACTTAAAACCAAATTGTAAAGAGGTAAGTTAAATAAGTTTTTACGTTCATATATTGAATATAGATAACTGAAAACCTTCTTTCTAATGAAACTAAATTAAAGAAAAACAATATTTGTTCTTATAATATTTCTATTAACATTAATAATAATAATAAGGTACTGTTTTCTTGACCACAATTACTAATAAACACTTTTTCTTCTTCATGGAATTTGGTCAGGGTTAATATATGGAATTACCTTTCGACCAACGTTTCGTCTTTATTTTAACAAATCTTCAGGGCTATAAACTAACAAAAAACAATGGACATTTGTCATATCTACTATACATTTATTATAAAGCTTTACTCGAGGCTTTGAGTAAGTAGGTTTTTGAATTTTTTATGATTTTTATGATTTTTTTTATGAAGTAGATATGACAAATGTCCATTGTTTTTTGTTAGTTTATAGATAGCTCTGAGGATGTCTTAAAATAAAGACGAAACGTTGTCGAAAAAAGGTGATTACATATATTAACCCTGACCAAATTCCAAGAAGAAGAAAAAGTGTTTATTAATAATACTCGTAATAATAATAATAATAATATCAGAAAATTGAATTAGAATGTAAATGGAATTAGAAATCAATATAATAATATTTATTCTAACGACTTGTTTAGAATAAAGAAAAGAAATATCAAGTTTTCATACAAAATATTTTATATTACATGGATCAAAATATAAAATATGAACAGAAAATGTGGAAGCGAAAATAGAAAACTCAACCTAAATATAAATTAAAATGAATTACATAGCTGTCTTAGTAAGAAAGTGTTTCTTAATAAGGAGATATCCTCTCTAAGGACATCACTTTCCTGAGCGAGTTATATAACTCTTTTTAGTTTTTATTTTAGTAAGTTTTTTGTATTCAGTTTCACATTTTCTGTTCATATTTTATATTGTAGATGTAACTTGAGGATGAACACAAAGTGTTTGAAACGTGTTGTTGTAAATAGTTTTTTTTTTGTGTAGTCTTGATGTTCCTTTACGTCATTCCAATCTTAAATCTTAAGATCTCCAATCTTAAATCTTAAAATCTCCAATCTTAAATCTTAAGTCTTGAGTAAATACCACATAATTCATTCCAATCTTGAGTAAATACCACATAATAAATGATCGTACAACTCATAATCGTACGAATTCAATTCACAATAAAAAGAAAATAGAAAAAAATATAAATAATGATAACTTTCTTATTGATATGATAAGATGAATATTCTTAATAAATAAGTATCGCTAACCTCATAATAATTCATTTACAAACAAACAAATAAATCGCAAAAGCAGTAGTAATTTCAAATATAACTTTACCATAAGTAAACACAATAACACACCCACAGTCAAGAATCCATTGATTTTTTGATTTCTTTTAAATTGTCAATCATGTTGACGTAAGCACTCTGATAAAGCAATATCAAACTCGAATATAATCAATTTAATGTTTTCACTTGTTTTATGTTATCATGTTCATTTTATCATGCAATAAAAATAGTAACTACTCCATTTTACATATATTTACAGATATTATTACAAAAATGTCTTGAATTGTTAATTGTATTGAATTTAATAACATGACTGATAATTCCCCTGTCTATGAGAACGATAATTATACAAAAAAAGCAATTATAATAATTGCTATGATAAGAACAGTAATCGGTGTAATCGGAGAAGTTAATGAAACAAATATACGAAAAATATAGCTTCGTCATCAAGAAATTATAAAGGATGACTGCTAATTAGCATGAATCAAGGAAGAATTTATCAAAAATATACAATGCATTATTTTCTTTATCGAGGTTCAATCTAGTATCAAACAGTTCTTAATACTTTTAAGCCAATGTTTTGTTTATAATTGTAGACATTGTTGATAATTAATTGTAATAACATTAAAACACTAAATTGATGATTTATATGGATATGCATTATTACCTTGGTAGTTTTCTATAGCAAAAAAAAAAAGTTTACATTTCATTCATAAGTTTGTATTCTAATCAACAACTAGTGCTGCCACCTAGCGACGTTCTTTACGAAAGCTCTGATATCAAACTTTGATAACTCAGGAGAATTTAAACAAAAAAAAAACCTCATACAAACTTCATTGAAAGAGTAATGGGAAACGAAAAACATGTTTTTTAATTACTAATTAATAAACTATATAAATTGTACTCATTTTATCAGTATTAATTTCTTTTGCATTCATTTTAGGTTTTCTGACACTGAATCAATCTTACTACAGGGTGATTGAAAAGTAACTCCCTATTTTAAAAAAAACTATAATTTATTTTTAAAATATAATTTCTACAATTAACGAATATGAGAAGGAAGTATAATGCATGGACTTTTATTTAAAATTCGATATGGGCGCCTTTATTTGCCACCAGCTTCTCAAGTCGACCAGGAATCGCATCAACTGATTTTGCAAGAAACTCTTGTGGGATGGAAATCATAACTTCTCGTATTCGCCCTTCAAGTTCTTCCAAATTTCTTGGTTTGGTTGAGTAGACTTCCTCTTTCAGCCAACCTCAGAGAAAAAAGTCGCAGGGTGTTAAGTCAGGACTTCTTATACTTCCTTCTATAAATTAATTATAGTTTTATAATAATTCTTCTAAAATAAATTATAGTTTTTTTTTAAAATAGGGAGTTACTTTTCAATCACCCTGTATAAGCCTTTTATTTTTCTTAACTTCTTAATCTATAATCTCTTTGTCGTCTAGATTAAAAACAACGCACTTTGGTATAGATTTAGCCAACTGTTCTTATCCCTATTGAGTGATAGGTTAATATATATACAAAAGTACATAAAATATATATAAAAAACTATATAAAAGTATAGTTCATACTTATGTAGAATCAACTTATCTTTTAAATATTTAAAATGTAACAATTCAGTCAATAATAAAAGAATTATTAATTATGCAAAAGGGTTCATTTATTTATTATATAATATGGTTATAATAATAAATAACAATATACTTATGCTGAGGTAAAATGGATAAACAAACAAAAGTCTCCACACAAATGAAGTTTTATTCAACAGCAACGTGTTTCGAACACTTTGTGTTCATCATCAGGAAGACAAAGTGTTTGAAACGCGTTCTTCTTGTTGAATAAAACTTCATTTTTGTGGAAACTTTTGTTTGTTTATCCATTTTACCTCAGAATGAGTAAATACCACACAATTACGGATTGCACAACTAATAATATACTTATGTTTGTAGGGTAAAAAAGTTAATGAAATAGTCTACACACACAGACATTTAATAATATTAACAAGCGTTTCAAACATGTAGTGCTCTTCTTCAGGCATTAACTAAAAAAAAATGCAATGATATAAGAGAGTTGTCTATAATATAAAATAAATATTACAAAATAAAATAAGGAAACAGAGATGTATATATTCTTATTTTATTTTGTACTATTTACTTTATACTATAGATAACTCTCTGATATCGTTGCATTTTTTTTTTTTAGTTAATTCCTGAAGAAGAACAATACAAGTTTGAAACGCATGGTTTACATTATTAAATTTCTAAATGTGGAGACTGTTGCATAATTATTATACCCTACAAGGAGTAACTACCACATAATAACTGATTGCCCTACCTTAGAACTAATTTTTATATGTGGAGACCATTTCATTAGCTTTTTACCCTACAATGAGTAAATACCACATAATAACTGATAGCACTACCTTAGAACTAATTATTATATGTGGAGACCATTTCATTAGCTTTTTACCCTACAATGAGTAAATACCACATAATAACTGATTGCACTACCTTATAATACTTCTGTTTATTTTAATGGTAGTTATAATCTCAATTATCACTTCACACTATAGTTTATGAATGACAAACCAATACCAATTCGATGTGGAGATTTTGACGGAATTACATCTTTTGAGGTACCAAAAGTCAATTTGAAGTTTTTTCTATGATATCTGTGTGTGTGTGTGTGTGTGTGTGTGTGTGTGTGTGTGTGTGTGTGTGTGTGTGTGTGTGTGTGTGTGTGTGTGTGTGTGTGTGTGTGTGTGGTGTGTGTGTGTGTGTGTGTGTGTGTGTGTGTGTGTGTGTGTGTGTGTGTGTGTTGTGTGTGTGTGTGTGTGTGTGTGTGTGTGTGTGTGTGTGTGTGTGTGTGTGTGTGTGTGTGTGTGTGTGTGTGGGTGGATGAGTATGTATCCAAAGTTTCTTACCAAGCTACCATCCAGAATCTTTGATGGATCAAGTTAATATTTTACACAAAAATAGGCCTTACAGTGTAGATAAGCCCTATTGTTTGGGAGCAATTCTGCATGATGGGAAAGTCACCCCCCCCAATAATCTGTTTTTAGACTAAATTTTTCTTGTCCTAAACTCTTAAATCTAGAGTTTTGAAAATTTGACATTATCTTTGAGGTTACAATTGTAATAAAAGAAAAATATATTCAGATTTTTAAAAGAACAGAAATTATTTTTTTTTAATAAAATATAAAAAATTTTGACTTTTAATTCAATCTGAAAGCTGGTGAGAGCGATAAAAGCCACACAGTTTGACGGATCAAAATGAAACTATGCCTAAAAATAGAAAATTTTGAGGAGGTTGAGTTGAGATAATTTTTTTTCAAAATTGCATTCACCAAAACGACGTTACACTAGATTTTCTGTTTCTAGAAAAATTTTTTTTTGACCCTATACGGCACATTAAAAAACAATGAAAATTTGTCGAATAAGTCAACAAAAAAATTAACAATTTATAAAAAATATTTCATGAAATTTCTATTACGGCAAAGAGCAATAAATCTATAAAAAAAACTTATTGTTTATCCTAGACTAACGGATTACCTGCTATAATTGTCGATTTTATTTATATTTATTTACATTGTTTACATTGACTTGGAAATTTTTTTTTTGGTGAATCCACTGAAATAAAATTAATGTTTGAAGTATAATAAAAAAATTAAATAATTTATTGACTTATATGAGATATAAGAGGAACAATATGTTTACATGTAAAAAATCACCGCCAATAAACATAAATTTCTGTTGCTTCCAAGGTTATGATGGATTTGTCTCACAAAATGCTCTAATCAAAATATATATGTATTGCCTTCAACAAAACTTAATATCAGATGAATTTTCTTTTGTTTTGTTTATGAATCATAGTATGTTTGGGTAATATTGAAATGTGAGGAATAGACTCTTTCCTCAAGTAAGAGGAGCTATGGTTTTTTTTACAAATATCCATTTTTTTCACTATTCTAGTCTAAATGTTCATATCTATTATTTTCAAAAATTAGAAGCTCCTAGCTATAAAAGTTTTAAATTATAATGAAAAGCCGGCTTTGTCTTTAATTTGAGTATGTAAAAGTGGCTAATTACTGTTATATTTTTTCTCAATATACATTCAAAACAACGTTATAACAGAGTACAGCACGCAGGAAAAAGATAACACTCGCCCAGAGTAAATTGGTAAATATAATTTTTGACAAATAGAGAGAAAAGTGATTTTTTTAAAATAGTAGGATGCCATAAAATACCCATTATAATAATTCTATAAAAGACCAAAAATATAAAACATAATTCAAAATTGAAAACATTCTGTGAAGAATAAGAAATGTAATTATCCTACATCTTAAATCAAAAATTATCTTAAAACGACATTTTTTTTCTTAGATATTTCTGACATTTTTCACACAATATAGGAATACTTTCAAGTTTTAAATGGGAAAATTTGTCTTAAATATTTAATGCAGAAGCGAAATCTATCTTTTCACTTTTCAAAAATGTTTTTACTACTGCAGTTATACTAATGATATATGTGTTAGTGACGTCATGTACAAAAATAAGCATATATGTTGATAAGTGGATCAATCACTATCTGTACTACCTCCAGGAATGAAATACTAATAAATATCTCCCATTCAGAGATTTATATTATACTTAAATGGAATATTATAAATGATATACCCATGAAGTATGATATTATGTTTACTTATAGTAAAGTTGAGTGTAGGCCACTCTAGATTTTTAATTATTATAAATGTTATTATTTTAGAATTAAATTGAATTGAAAGTTACTTTTAAAAGCAACAAAGGCATGTGCAATAGAACAAGGAATGTTAAGGTTTTAATATTCATATTTTAAAACAGCAATAATAATTATAATGTTTAATTACCGATACATATTGTCGTGCCTGCATGATAACGCATACGTGCTAAATTTCAAGAAAAATCAGAATATATTATAGTATACAAATCCCAATTATAAATGAATTAGGAATAAGTTATATATTCATGAGTATATCTGTGAATATATAGAAATACTAATGAAAATTAATTAAACACATTTATGATTTATAATCATTGTAACAAAAATTATAAACATTTACAATTAATAACCATAAGCAATTTATACCGATTAATACTGTTATAAATAATAACTGCTATAAAATATGAATGTTGTTATTAATAATTATATTTTTATTTCCACCAATGAAATTGAAATGAGAATGAAAAAGAATGATACGCAATATGATTTTACAGTAGGAAAAACTATTTTAAAACTGTGCGTTATACAAAATAATTTATTGTAGGGTAAAGTTAATGAAATGGTCTCCACATATAAAGATTTAATTGTATAAACAATGCGTTTCGAACATGTGGTGTTCTTCCAGACATAATAACTGATTGCACTACGTTAGAAATAAAAAAAATAATTTATAAATGACCTCTGTGAGCAGGAGTGCAATGAGGTAATTATTATAAAATGTCAAATTAATCTGTTAAAATGATTCCAATGTTATTACTACTAATAAAATGGATATAGAGAGCTACATTAAAACAGATGCAGTTATTAAATTAATTATTAATGAGTTAGATTCTTTCTATCAGGACAACCGAAAGAAGAGATTTGCACCTTGGAAATATTTATTAAGTGAATATTGTTTTAATTAAAATTTTTGATAGTGCAATTCTGATCTCTTTGATTGTTGTAACTATTTTCGTTTTTTTTTGTTTTTATTTTGATGAAATAATATTTAATTGCAACTTTTTATGTAAAATTTTAACTATAATGTTTTTAACAGATTCAATAATATTCATATTCATAAGTTGTAACAATCCATTTTGATATTGTGTATATGTTTGATATTGATATGTGATTTTTTTATTATCCTTTGTTTGTAGGCCTATGAAAAAGGTTTTAAATAAAACCGAAACGTTGGCAACGAGAGTTTGATTTTTTTATCCTGGAAAATTGACCGAACCCCGATTAGAGAACACACCTATAATGTTTTTATATAAACTGAGGAAGAATTCTTTTTCGATTTATTTTAAATTAGATTAAGAAAATTAACCAAAAACATTCTTTAATCACAAAGAGAGATCTACTTAAAATAGGTGATTTTTTAGGCAAAAATGTTTTGATAAATATACTGTATTAAATGCTTGAAGTCTGTTTGTTATATCATATTTAGTTCATAAGATTTTATTTTTGATTAAAAGATACAAAATAATACAGCTAAAAGAATAATAAGCTGCGATTCATGTCATTAAAAGTTGTAATTAAGTAATTATTTTAATAATTATATCGTTAATTATTAATATGAAACGAATTAAGTATTCATTATAAATGTTTAAATAGACTATTTTAGTGCTTAATGTGAATATATAAGTTGAAAATAAGATCAAACTTACACTTGGAAGTAATTGAGGATCAATCATTAATCAGAATATTTAAAACTGAATTAAACGCAGTAAACAAACGACGTAACTCTTAAAATTGAAAGTGATAACGCCATCTTAGAATGACTTTCAAACCAATGCCTTCTGAATTCTTTCATTTACAGATTTTCTTGAAATACAAATTAATTTAATATAGAAGGTAATATATTTATTTAAAAAACAAAATCTGGACTGGTCTACTACTGAATTTCTTCTTTTACAGATTTTCTTGAAATACAAATTAATTTAATATAGAAGGTAATATATTTATTTAAAAAAACAAAATCTGGACTGGTCTACTACTGAATTCCTTCATTTACAGATTTTCTGGAAATACAAATTAATTTAATATAGAAGGTAATATATTTATTTAAAAAAACAAAATCTGGACTAGTCTACAGTCAACTTTACTATAAGTGAATGTATTACCATGTTAAAGACAATCAACTTAATAAAATTATTTTGATTAGAATATCACCAATATGTAAACTTATAGCTTTCACATTTACTTCTTCCTAGGGTCAGAAAGTATACTCGTATGTCATTTGTTATTTTGCACCAATTTTCAGTTAAGAGTGAGACTCATTTTTAGATTGATTCTAAATCAATCTATCAATAAATTCTAATCTAAATTCTAAATCAAGAGTCATAAATTTTAATTGAAATTTGCTCAAGACTGTTTTAAATCCAGGGATAGCAGTCTAATGAAATAATGATAAGCCTAATCATAAATGATCATCATAAATGATAGCCTAATAAAAAATCTGGCGTAACTATATTTAACTTTATTATAAGTTAACAAAAAAATATCAAACTGGCTTACAACACAATGGTTTTTGTCTCCTCAAAAGCTTTCACATTCAATCATAAGTCAGAATTTTTACATTTTATTAAAAAAGAAAAAAACGTTTTCTTTTAAAGAAACTTAAAAGTTTAAACTTCCATTTATTCCTTCTTTGATTGAATAATGAATGTGTATATTCATTAAAATCTTCCTAGAGTTTGATCAGGGTTAATTTACTGAATCACCTTTTCGCCAAAGTTTCGTCTTTATTTTAAGACATCCTCAGGGCTATACTCTAACAAAAAAACAATGGACATTTGTTATATCTACTTTACAATCATCATAAACTCCAAGAAGAAGAAAAAGTTTTTATTAGTAAATTGTGGTCAAGAAAAACAATACCTTATTATTCATTAAAATGTTATTGCAGCTTCATTACTTGAATAACTGAAAAATGATATTCAAAATGAAAAGGGTGTTTTACTTGTGGATGAATCAACAGATATAGGCTACATATAATTGCATACTTAGATTTTATTCTGATAAAGAAACAGAATGTTCACACAGCTTTTTTTGTGTCTTGTGCCTGTAATTGGAATATATCCCAGATTTTATTTGATAAATAATAGAGAAATAAACTAAAAGTTCTAACTTAGTGCAATCACTTATTATGTGGTATTTACTTATCCCACATTTTATTTGATAAATAATAGAGAAATAAACTAAAAGTTCTAACGTAGTGCAATCACTTATTATGTGGTATTTACTTATCCCAGATTTTATTTGATAAATAATAGAGAAATAAACTAAAAGTTCTAACGTAGTGCAATCACTTATTATGTGGTATTTACTTATCCCAGATTTTATTTGATAAATAATAGAGAAATAAACTAAAAGTTCTAACGTAGTGCAATCACTTATTATGTGGTATTTACTCATTGTAGGGTAAAAAGCTAATGAAATGGTCTCCACGTATACAAATTTAATGGTATAAACAAGGCGTTTCGTTTAATGGTAGAACACTACGTTGTTTATACCATTAAATTTTTATATGTGGAGACCATTTCATTAGCTTTTTACACTATAATAACTACAATTTAGCTAAAATCTTAATAACTGTATTGGATTTCAAGTGATGGTTGTACTTCAATGTTAGATGGAAATAATTTAGTATGATCAAAGATAAAAGAACCTTGCAAATTAAATGACTATGCCATTCATTGAGTCTTAATATTGAACGTGCTTTTTTTAAATCACCATCTAATATAGGCTTTCTTTTTACTGAGATAACATTATAGTTTATTAAGAGTACTATTAGCCAATGCTTGGCCTACGTGTTTCCCTTGTGGGACTGCCACTGCAACCTAACATAACCTAACCTAAGAGTACTATTATCCCTCTACAAAGCCTTCCACAAAAATCTTTTTAGCAATAATAATCCCTTAGTCCTAAACATCTCCTCAACAAATATCCCAGGAAATCCCCAAAGGCGCTTGAAAAGAAAGTAACCAAGAGACTTATAAGTGTAATCTAAGTTTTATAACTTATTTTTCACGCCAGGAAGTATAATTACTGGATTGTTTCTTCCTTCCTGCCTCCATGTGCAAATGTATATACTTCTTTCATCATTGTCACTGGTAATGTTACATTTACGTTGTTGTGACTATGTGAAATAAAAATAAAAGATTAATATTAGAAAGATGATTACAAGAGTTTATTTAAAGTTATGAATCTTGTAAATAACTACAAGAAAAGGTTGTTCCTATTCTATTCCAAAAAGATCACAAACAAGATGGTTTTGTATAATATTTAGGTAAATTGAACTTACTCAATATTGAGTTATGATAATATTGTTATTATAATTAGGTACATAATAATAATAATCATAATATTATTAATTATAATAATAATTAGGTACAATATTATAATTAGGTACATTAGCTTACTTTAGCACTGCAGAACCAAAATGAAATATTAATGCCTTATGTAAATGTAAATTCTAAAAGAAATGTTAGCAGACAAGATGAATTATTTGTATTTTCTGTTTACCACTCCTTTCGTCCAAAGGATTTGAATACATCAATTCACAGTTTCAACAGACAAACGGAGATCCCCATTATCTATCATTGTAATTTATATATGCTGCATTCGAGTTTGTATGGGTGAACTTAAAAACAATTATAAAACAACCAAGATTTTTGGAAAATGTGACTTTTCGTGTTGAATTTAATTAAGAAATTAATATAAATATTGTTAAATTGCCTGCTAATTCTCAACCAGAATAAAAATTAAAATCAAAGAGATAATGTGTCAGGTTATGCTTCTGGGGAGTTTTAAATCAAGTGTAGAATCTGTTAACATATTGAAAGGGCTTTCATCTCTAAATCCTAATGAAGTTCTCAGTCAACCTTCAAGAAAAAAAATTGAAAGAATTGCCATTTCAGTATCTCATGAATACTAATGTTAGTATTATGATGAATAGTGGTTTTCTTCAAGTTTTGTTCCTAAGGATGCACTGAAATTTTGGCAAAGTTTAAATTTAAAGCATGGACATTTTAAAGAACTCGCGAATTATGTTCTAACATGCCTCATCATGCATGCGAGCAATGCTTCTGTTGAAAGAATATTTTCCTTGGTGACTCCAGTTAAAACTACAGAATAAAATCCAAGTTGTATTATTTGATGCTTCGATAAGAATTCATTCACATTTATTAGGTCAAGGAATTTGTTGCAAGAATTTCTTTGCACTCCCAGAATGCTCCAACAATATAACAATCAAACTTTTTATAAAGGAAACTAATGCAACAAGTGATGACATAAATATATCACAAGAGGTGATAATAAATACAAAGTGAATATTGACAATTACATTTTTCACATATTTTTGTAAAGAATAACATATTTTATTTTTTTAGGTTTTGGGCTTATTTTTCTGGCTTCCTTGGAATTTACTTGGTTTTTTTTTTTGCATTTCTTAGTTTAAAATTTGGGTTTTAAATTTATCATATTCTGTCAACCCTGATTGCAACACTGCATATTCAAATGAGAACTATCATTCTAGTTTAATGTGAATTGTCGTTACTATAGATAGAGTTTGATGGAATTAAATTTTCTTGATATCTTTAACATTTGGCGTTCCCATAATTTTTGAATAACAGATATGGATAGGAAGGAATTACAATTGTTATACTAAGATATCCTTTACGACAAAGTAAGGGTGAAGTGTTATTTTATTATGCTTTCTGTTTGTTTCTTTTGAGTTATTTGATCCAGTTAGGTGAAAAAAATAGTATGTATATTATGTTTGTACTACAATACTAAAAGGTAAGAGGAAGTTTAAAGTACATCCCGAGTAAGCATAACATTTCTTACAGAAAGTCCCTTCGCCGTTATTTACCTAATTTTTCCCTTAAATAACGATGGAGTGATCATAGTTACTCCACAATATGATTGTTCACTCTCATGTTTGTACATGTTCTATACGTTTTGTTTATATTCCTTTTAGGATTTGAAGGAGTGAAATATTTTTGATATCCTAACATCCCATTAATTTAGAATGATTTGAATTTATCGTTTGCAATGAAGTAAAAGTAGAATGGTATGTTATCTTAATATTTTTTTGTTCATAGCCTTATTGTTTTTTTTTTATGTAATTTGGTAGAAAACAAGTAGATGGATTACTGTTATTGCTACAATAATATAAATAAACTGAAGTTGTGACGAATAAGTGTAGCATTTCTTTCAAGTGTAGCATGACCCCCCTCACAATTATTTAGGTATTTTGGAATTCTCTTAAATAATTTTTGAACGGAAATAACATAAATTGTTATGGTTACTCCACAATGTGATATTTGTGCATAACTTAAAAATTCTGCTTCTATAATCAATAACAATATGACTACTCCTACATCTCTTGTTATGAACACATATATGATATGTAATAAATCCCTCTGACGATATGTAAATAAAAAACAAAAAAAATCATGGAACTCCTTTGGATGTATCATCAATCAGAAAATGTAGATGACTCTTTTGTATTAAATGTCAATAACTATTGTTTAATGATTTGCAAGGATAATTTTTGTAGCATATTATTAGTAATGAGTCAAAGTTTTGTCACCCTGAAATGTCTTAATCAATAATTAAATTAAGTAGTGATGATTTTGCAATTTTACAAAGTAGTTGTGATTTACATATCAGTTTTTCTCTCTATCTTCTCATCTAAATACGCTTGTGAATCTTTATTCTTAGTGATAAGCTTTGTTAAATCTACTCTTCGAAAATTACTTATTTGTATTTAATATTTTAAACTTTTGTGCTTAGCATTAAATAATTATATTATTATAATCGAATATTTGAGATATTGTTGTAATTGGTTCAAATTCTAGATTGTTTTTTTTAATTTTATATCGTGTGTTTTAATTATTGCTACCCAGAGTGGTTTTTTTATTACAATATTTATTATTGTAATGAACATTTTATTATTTCATTTGAGTAATTCTGTCTATGTAAATAAACAATATTAATAAATATTCTTTAGAATAGTAGAAGAGATACAAGGAATTACAATATATTCAAAAAGTTTATGGTTATTATTATTCAGTTTATGGTATTACAATTAGAATTATACTTTTTCTTACTGAATGATCCATGACATTAAATACGACTGATTCAGTTATTAAGATTGTTATAAGTAATATTATTATCAGTTTGTATATTTATTAAGTATAGTGTAATTAAAATGTTAATTTTACAGATTATTGCTTTCACAGAGTAAAAGTGGTAAGTTTTAAAGTTTTTATTATATGAGTTACAAAATCATTATTTTTTTAAACTATTAAAACTTTGCTGTGTTTTTAAAACTATATTGGAAATTTTCTTTTGAGAAATGCATATATACATATATATATTATTAACTTATTCAATTAACATTTGTAGGTATTAAATTTGTTTTCCATTTCCTTATTTTTCTGTGAAAGTATAGTTATTAGTTTTGTTTTATTTCTTGTTTATAAGAAGCTGCTTTTGAGCTTCCAGCTTTAGTTTATTAAATTTATTGTCACAATGACGAAAACATTCTGAGGTAAAATGGATAAACCAACAAAAGTCTCCACACAAATGAAGTAACCAGTTTTGTTTGTTTATCCATTTTACCTCAGAATGAGTAAATACCACACAATTACAGATTGCACAACTAATGATAACGAAAACATTAATTCGCTTTTTGGTCGTTTATGATATTAGTACCAAAAAAAAACATCAGTCCGATAAAGAAATAATAAAAGAAAACATCAGATAATACATATCCATCCGTTAGGGAGCCTAATAACAAAGTTACTCACTGAGAATGAAGATTTATTAGCATATATAGGTGAAAACGTAGCTTCCCTAACTTAAAAAGATGTTGTGAAGGTCTTCTATCGGACTGATGTTTTTTTGGTACTAACGTTTTCTTTTGAAATTAGCCTAACCCTCTCTTAAGAAAGTTTTTCTACCAGATGGATATGTTGCTTTTGAAAGATGCAAACATTTGTTGTTGTTTTCAAGATGAATAAATGTATTCTATATCATCGTCATACTTGGGTGTTTACTGCTCGGGTGAACTTGACAAAAAAAAAGGAATTGTGGTTGGCTTGAGGGAGATTTTTTGTCATAGTTTTCCCCGTTTTTGGGGAAACCTCACAAAAAGGTTGCATTTAGACCTCCCTGGTCCAAATATATACATATAAACCGAATGCTTAGTGTTAAAATTTCTAAAACAAACACAAAAAATATCTAACATTACAATAACTGTTGAGATATCTAACAAAATACACAATAACAATATCTAACAAACACAAAAAATATCTAACATTACAATAACTGTTGAGATATCTAACAAATACACAATAACTTTAATCTAACAAACACAAAAAATATCTAACATTAAAAATAATAATTATAGAATTTAAAAATTAGCAATGAAACCGTTATTCAATATTGTTATTTTTATGTTATTCAATTATTATATGTATTTATACATACAATTGAAAACAAGATTTATTTATATTCAATGAAAATTCAAATTGTTAACATTACTATCAAACACAAACTATCGAATTTTAAAATATTAATTGCAGAATCTAAAATTAAGAATAAAACAATTATTCCAAGTAAAATTTTAATACTTAAGAAAATGAATAACTAAGGAAAAAATAGACAAGGATAGTAAAACACAATGATTATAAACGACTAAGAAGCGAATTAATGTTTTCGTTATTGTGACAATAAATTTAATAAACTAAAGCTGGAAGCTCAAAAGCAGCTTCTTATAAACAAGAAATAAAACAAAACTAATAACTATACTTTCACTGAAAAATAAGGAAATGTAAAACAAATTTAATACCTACAAATGTTAATTGAATAAGTTAATAATATATATGCATTTATCAAAAGAAAATTTCCAATATAGTTTTAAAAACACAGCAAAGTTTTAATAGTTTAAAAAAATAATGATTTTGTAACTCATAGATAGGACAACTTTAGAACATATAACTTTTACTGAGTAAAAGCAAAAAAAATCAACCTTAATCTGCAAAATTATCATTTTAATTACACTATACTTAATAAATATACAAACTGATAATAATATTACTTATAACAATCTTAATAACTGAATCAGTCGTATTTAAAGTCATAGAACATTCAGTAAGAAAAAGTAAAATTCTAATTGTAAAACTAAAAACTGAATAATAATAACCATAAACTTCCTGAATATATTGTAACTCCTTGTACCTCTTCTACTATTCTAAAGAATATTTATTAATATTGTTTACTTACATAGACAGAATTACTCAAATGAAATAATAAAATGTTCATTACAATTATAAATATTGTAATGAGAACACCACTCTGGGTTGTAATAATTAAAACACACGATATAAAAATAAAATTAAAGAAAACAATGCAGAATTTGAACCAATTGCAACAATATCTTAAATATTTGATTATAATAATATAATTATTTAATGCTAAGCACAAAAATTCAAAATATTTAAGTACAAATAATTAATATTCGAAGAGTAGACTTAACAAAGTTTATCACTAAGAATAAAGATTCACAAGCGTATTTAGATGAGAAGATAGAGAGTAGAGCTGTTATAAAGTTTATTAAATATAAAATTTTTTCTGAATTCGCATTCCAAGTCCAAAATTTTGTTTTCTACTCTTTTCGATTGTACTCCTGACTCAAGTAGTTTTTTGCAACACGATTGTGTAAGGTAACTACGTATATCTTTCTACCTGATGACAAAAGAGTTGGAATATAGTAGTGAGTTTTTGTTAAATCTTTTATTTGTGTTGTTTCTATGGGTTTAGTTTATCTAGCTTATAGAATCATTTTATTTAATTGCTAATTATGAAAATGATAAAATTTATGATTCATAATTATATGATTTATGATTAAGTAATCATTAAAAAAAGAAAAAAAATAAGTTAAGAATGAATTTGTACTTACTATTTGAAGTTTTATTAAAGGAATTAACCAGTTCCATGCAATAACAGTTTTAAAGGGACGTGGAAGAATAAACTAGAGAATGAATTGGCGCCTTTTCAGCATGACTAAGCCCTACTCAATGCCATTTAAATTATTTCATTTTTAAAATAGTCCCATTCTTTCAGTTTTTCTTGTATAAACTATAATTTAATATTCAAAGAAATGTATTAAAGTATTTTTTTTAAAAATAAAAGATATATAATCAATATATTCTTTAAAAATTTTTAAAATATATGACATTGAAAGAAGAGAAAGGGCACAGAGCATTTATTTCTTTTGTTTTCTTTTCTCCTTGTGGTTTTAGACTTCACCTTTTGTCTTTATGTTGCAGATGTGCCTGATGATGAACACTAAATGTTCGAAATGCGTCGTAAAATAAATTCCTTGTGGTGAAGATGTAATATATTTTCTTCACTATCAGTGAAATTTATCAAAATCTAATAGAAATACGAGAATGTAGAAATCCAGTATATAGGTTTGCCCAAAAGTAGGTAAAAACTGCCTTTTATTTGATTGAGGTTACTTCCTTAGTAGTTTTTTTTTATTTTTATTTCAGCTGATTATAGTACTGCGTTCTAAGTACTATTGTATTTTCCACCCTTCTGTACTGTACTACCACAGTTGGCTTCAACGCCTCCAAGAAGCTCAGCACTTTTGCTGGGTCCAATGGTTTTATATAATAAAACTCTTATGTACACATAAAAACTCTTCTATGGTTTTGTTGAGTGTCCCGAAACACCTGCCTCTGTACACAGCAAATTGACTTGTACACAGCAAATTGGCAACTAACCAACAAATGCAACAGTGTTTCTTCCTTTACCTTGCAGAATCCTCACAAAACATTGATAATTCCCATTATTCGCAGATGGCAATTAAGTTTGTAGTAACTCGTTAGAAATCCCGTTAAAATCTTTAAATTATTCCTGCTCCTTTCCATACAATACAAGATTTCCCTATTCTCAAACTTATTAAGAAGTATCTTTGATTATACTCGTATGTGTCTTTGAAGAGAATCCCAGTATTGCTTCTTGTTTTCCCTATCCTCTTTCCTAAAGAGTTCTTCTATAATGTGTTGTGTCCTATACCACAACTTGTTTAGAAATACCAATATATACTACATTCTTCAGAGTATAAATGTAAGTTACTTAATCGGCTTTTTTCCTTTGCTTATTATAATTAAGTTTATTATGTAAAGCTAACTTTTTACTTAATATTTTTTTTTCTGTAATAATTTTACTTTTTTATAGTAAACTTACTTTTGGGCCACCCCGTAAATAACTCCAATCGAATGTGAATGTGATAATGTACGTTTGAAGGCTCAAAATCCTATTATATACATATACATGTATATATTATTTTTAGCAAATTAGAAAATATTGCAATAATAGATATAAAAAGAAACACTACTTGATGTAAAAGTTTATATTATCTTTAAAGGATATTTTGTCATTGATGTCAAAAGAAAACCTACTTTTGTAATCTCACAATAGCCTTTTTTTTAAAATAGTGTAATGTTGTTCATTAATTTTTGTTTAATAGTTATTACTTATACTCTTGTAGAAGACTAAATGTTGGTCGAAAACTAGGAAATTTTCTTTATAAATCTATACGTTTAATGATTTCCAGGTATTGTGGTAAACAAATAACTAAAATAGTTTCTGAATAATAAATGAACCAAAATTTTCACCACTATTATCACTTAGGTTTTTTCGGCTCTTTTGTTGCCTTCCTTTTCTGGTTAACTTTATCTGTTTTGTGAAATTTTTATTATTTTTAGAAATCATATTTTTCTCTATTTTTTTTTATAATAATTTATTATTTGTTTTCCTCCTGTTTATTTCGTTTTGGTTAATTTTATTGTTAGTTTTTTTTTTTTTGTTGAGCTATATCGTCACTTGTGTTTTCCGGCTGTTTTGTTACCTTCCTTCTGGTTATCTTAAAAAAATGTGATTAGAGCACTAAAGATTAAAACCTTTTGAGGATGGTCGTTGAAAAACATAACTTTTGCTGTGACAAAAGTACAGGTTAGAGTCCAACAGGTGTATAATCTCCAACTAGGGTTGAACATGATTTTTTTTCTTTCTGCTCTATCTTTCATCTGAGAAATCTATGCCAATGACAGTGATTCATTCTCAAATCTGAGGAACTCTAAAGATAAGAACGCTGACAGTAGGCAATCACTTGATCTTATGATTACTGAAGATGGAATAGCAAAAGAGAAATCTTATGTCAACAAAGTAATTTCTCTAAAGCAACAATATTATAGTATTACGAAGAATATTTATTTGATTACTTTCTGCCATCAAGTCCACTTTATTTAACAAATCGTGCGGCCTTTCTTTCCACTAAGATAAAAAAAAGAACAACAGATGATTGAATATTTTATTAAAATCCACTATTAATGATATCAGTTATATAATAATTAAAAAAAAAACTAAGGATATCTTCCATTTATAGCTTTTGTTACTTTCATTATGTTGTCAAAATTTCAAGACTAGCAGTTAGTTGTTTAGAAGAAAAAAAGTTGTCTAAAAATACATTTTGGATAAAAAAAAATGTGTTTCTCATTATGCAATATTGCCCTCCCAAAACAATAGGGTTCATCTACACTATAATGCTAATTTTTGTGTAAAATATAAATTTGATTCATCAAATATTGTGGACCAGTAGCATGTTACAAACTTCTGGAAATACTCGTACATAAACCCACCCTCATAGATATTGAAAAAATATAGAAACGTAAAAAAAAGGACTTTGAGTATCTCAAAACTTGTAAATCCAGTAAAAATCCAGGCGTGGATATTTTTCATGATTACTATAGTTTAAGTCTCTTCCCTTTGTTTTGGAATAAATTTATCCCTAGCTCAATCTTCTCTTCTGCTCTAGTCATGGTGATGAATTATTATCGAAATATCGATAGTGCTAACTGTTTTGTTTCTCTGTATTTTTTTCTTTTTTTATGAAGTCTGCTTGGAAAACCGTTTTAACATTTTGAACTATATATATACTTATCAATGATCAAACCACAATAAGAAATGGGAAAACAAGACTAAGATCTTTCAAGAACAGTATGCCTGCTGCTCTGTTGGTTTTTGACTCTGACGAAGACCGCTTGTTACGGTTGAAAGATCTTAGTCTTGTTTTCCCATTTCTTATTGTGGTTTGATCATTGATTGTTATTTCACGTATTTATGTGAAATCTTTTTATATATATATATACATATATATATGATATTGTTTTCTTGACCACAAATTACTAATAAACACTTTTTCTTCTTCTTGGAATTTGGTCAGGATTAATATATGGAATCACCTTTTCGCCACAAAACGGCGAAAAGGTATATATATATATATATATATATATATATATATATATATATATATATATATTGTTAAAAATTAGCTCATATTTAGCTGAAACTTGCTTTTTCATAAGTTTCTCGAGTTTCCGGAATTACGATCTTGTTACTGTATCCACAGAATATAGTAAGTTACCAATCGACATGCTAAATAAACACATGTTTCTACTGTCTTCAGACATTATCAAGATATGAATGCATTTTGAAGTTTAAAGCTTTATATAAGAAAGGTGGAATGTGTTGCTGGGGGAGGGGGAATTAAATACTTATGAAAAAGCAAGTTTCTGCTAAATATGGTCTAATTTTTAACACTGTATATATACAGGAAGGACTGCTACCAACATTTACATATATATATATATATATATATATATATATATAGTTCAATGTAGACAAAGAAACATAGAAAAATCAAAAGAACACTTACAGTCTCTAATTTTCGGGAAAAACCCTATGAGAGGGTTTTTCCCTCTCTTATTTCTCCTGAAGACGGTTCAAACCGAAAATTAGAGACTGTAAGTGTTCTTTTGATTTTTCTATGTTTCTTTGTCTATATTGAACTATATTTGTCCGCTGTGGATCGTATTTCCAATGAAAAAGTGTATATATATATATATATAAAGATTAATTAAGGTATTGAACCTAGAACGGAATAGATATAAATAAAGTAATATTTATAAATATTTACAAAATGAAATATTTATTAAGAATGGTGCGTTTTCCAAGTTTAAATCACAATGGCAATTTCGAAGTTTTCGTTTAATTTAAAATCTTTTCATAGATACAAGTATAATATCTAAAAATGGAGAACAGTCAAATATTACATTAGAAATTTAAAATGTGCATATTTATAAATAAAGGTCTTTTCAGGTATTTTTCGTTATCTCTTTTCTTTATTATATATTTTCTGTTTTATTATTTCCCTCCTTCCTTAAGTTAGCAACACTGATTGAGCCCTATTGAATGAGGCAAACTTCTATTTTCGCTTCTTTGAAGTGATTCACACCTTTCTACCGGATAATGACGCTAAATATAGTCGAAATATAGTAGGGAGTCTTGAGATCCCTTGTATGTGTTTTCTTTCTCTGAATGTATTTTATATAAAAATAGTTCAAAGTTAGTAAAGTAATGGAATAAAATAAAAAATACACACTTACTGCCTCCAATTCTGTTTTTGAAGTCTGAGTCATGCGTTTGGTTTCCCTCTTTTTTCTCTCCTGTACATGGTTAAAACCAAAAATTAGAGGATGCAAGTGTTTTTTCCTTTTGTTTGTGTTAGTTTACTAACTTTGAAGTATTACGTTTACTCGTTTTCACAGGTGTAGCAATCAATGATCTGATGGAGCATTTTGTTTAAATCAGTATTAGGTTAGGTTGCAGTGGCAGTCCCACATGGAAACATACTTAGACTGAACATTGGCCCTTTGTGATATCAAGTAAAGAACATTGATTCTACAGTGGGAGTCGTAAATTTTGCCTAACTCAAGTATATTTATAGTAGGGATCTTTAGCTGATATCGTACAGGCTCCGGACTAACGGTTTAACTTCCTATCGGTGAAACAGTGTAACAGGGATGACCTGTTCATGCTCAGATTTGTTCACCTCCCTCGTTTAAATCGAGGGGAAGGCCAGATGGGTATCGAACCCCGGACTCACCAGTTCAGAGGCGTGCACGTTAACTCCTATGCTAACCTGACCCCCTAAAATCACTATAAATGCTATAAGTTATAAATAGATAACAAGTAGCAAGGTGTGACATAACAGGTAGAATGCTGACCCTTAGTACTCTACATTAGAGGTTCGATTCCTACCTATTGTCCTAGATCAGTGTTTCCCAAACTTTTTTTAATGACCGCCCCCCTTGTGTCCATAAACCTATAACTCAACACCCTTGAATAATAATCAAATTCCTAGACTAAATAACCAAATGAGTAACATTTTAATAATTACATTAAAATAATTACTAATCGAATATTTATTTAGAATCCAATAGATGTTTTGTTTCATAGCATATTTATGCAAAAGAATTAATACACAATAAAAGAAACTTAGATGAGAATATACTTTTAACATAAAAATGAATTATCAAAACAAATAATTTTAAGAAACCGTTTCCTAGAAGTTTACATGTCGTGTTTTCACTTACATTTAGAAATAGTTATATTATATTGCATGAACATTTTCAATTTATAGAAATAGAATCTCCGCTCCTTTTTGTATCCCCCCCCCCCCCCCCCACGGATATCAAATCACCGCCCACTTTGGGAAACACTGTCCTAGATTATTCACGAGAATCTGTTTAGGCAGTCTTTAACTGCATGCTCCACAACATACTCTACTAAATTCAAATAATGGTAAAATTTAAAATTCCCAATAAAAAATGAACACAGTAATGTATTTCACCCATTGATAAAATTGGTGCCTTATAATAAATGAACCACACTTTTTGTCCTCAAAACAGTACTTAAGTTGAAAACTTGCAAGCCTGGGTGTATTAAAAATAAAGATTATGGGTCAGAGAGGAAAAGAAACAGTCTACCCAAACAAGAATGTCTTAGTGTTTCTACCCATTATTTCAATCATGATAAATACAACAGAATAACTGCTTGCTACCTTATGAGATAAACATAATGAAATAATACTAATTAAAAAAAAATGGTACTGATAATTAACTATTATAAAAAGTGGTAGAAATTAAATTATTGTTTATAATAAGGTAACAATCTGTTTGTATTCAAGATGTACAAATCATTGTAGATATAATGAATTACATAGGATAATCCATGTCTATGAATTACATAGAAATAATAAAGGCATGGTAAATGGAATGAATACTCTTTCGTTTAATATACATATATTTCCAAAATAAAGCAATTCTACTTATAAACTTATCAATTAAAATTGTTCTGGTTGTAAACTGTTCGTAGTTCTGATTTTCTTCTATTATCATTCCTTCTTCTATTTTACTTTTTGCCCTTTTTTTTTTGTTTTTTTTTTTCTTTAAAATACTTCAATACTTCATGGTTGAAGGATAATATATATAAAAAAAAATTTCTCTTCTATAATTTTATCAGATCAGTTTCCTAAGCTGAAACAAATATAAAATGAAAAATAAACTTAGTTCTAGGAGGATTAGTTATATAATTAATTTATTACATCTAACATTGAGTAATCATATGTAAGATATACATAGACACCGTATAAAGTAATATATTTAGAATTTACACATAATGCTATGTATGACATATCTTCGATGATATGGATTATTGTATTGTATTTCTAGTTAAAAATGGCAAATAAACTAGACATACATATGTTATTTATTTATATTTTGTAGGTCACTTTGATAATACAAAGCAGGTTGTTCAAAGGTTAACTTCAGGTTTATATTTTACAGTATAGGTTATAATTGATTCATAGACAATAGAGAAATATTCAATTCTATTATTTTAGGCGAACAAATTTATTTCATTGATTAGACAATTCATTATAAGGGCTTTTATATTCTTTACTAATTTTTTTTTCATTAAAACTATTATTTTAACAATTTTCTACTTTCTAACTAAAGATTTTAATGGTATAAAGGTACATTAAACTCATACAAAATAATTATGTGTAATTGTTAATTACAATTAATACTTTGTACTTAATTTACAATTAAAATTAATACTTTTTAAAAACAAAAGGATATGGCATTAAAAACAGTTCATCAAAAGGGCCTTTCTGTTAAACATATTTTTTTCTAGTCAACAGAAATACCCTTGGGTTAGAGGAATCGAACACCTGTCTGACCGAGGTAAGTGGCCTTATATACTAAATCAGATGTTCCCAAAGTGGGTTCCTTAACGGACTGTCTGGGGTTCCGTGAAAAACATTTTTCTAAAAATTTTTTTATGGTTATGGATTTATTCTATATTTCTTGTGAATCATGAAACTGAATAATGTTTACATCTACATATACCCATCAATGATCAAACCACAATAAGAAATGGGAAAACAAGACTAAGATCTTTCAACCGTAACAAGCGGCCATCGTCTGAGTCAAAAACCCTACCGAAAAAACTCAGTTGGGTTTTTGACTCTGACGAAGACCGCTTCTTACGGTTGAAAGATCTTAGTCTTGTTTTCCCATTTCTTATTGTGGTTTAATCATTGATTGTTATTTCATGTGTTTATGTGAAATCTTTTTATATACCCATAAGTAGAAGTGGTCAAAATTTTATTCATATTTAGGATGAATCACTAGTCAGTTTTTGGAACTATTTGATTCCCGAATTTCCTGCTATTGTAAAAGTAGCACTTCACACATTGCTGCCATTTCCCAATACCTACTTATGTGAAACTGGATTTTCCCTTTAAACTGACATAGAAACCAAATACTGAAGTAGACTTAATGCTGGGGCTAACTTGAGAATCAAACTCTCAACTATGAAGCCAAAAATGATTACAAAACAAACACAGTGTTAAAATTGCTAGTAATTTGCTTTATGTGTTATGCACTTGTGGAAAATATGAAAATTAAAATCTTTTAGTTTTGAATTTTTATTCGGAAAATACGCATTGTAGTAATATGACTTTATTAATTGTTTTTAAACATATATAGTATTTAAAAAGTCATATGACAATATTTATATTATGATGGGTATAAAATCACTAGAATCTGGGGTTACCGGAAAAGTTACTGAAGCAAAAAGGGTTCCGCGTCGAAAAAAGTTTATAAAATTCTGTACTAAATCAATGAGCTGATCGCTAATTAGTAAAATTAATTAATCATGCAAATGTTGGGAGGTCTAACATAGATATTTGCAGCATAATAGCCAAGGCAGTCTAAAAGAGCTCTTAAAATATTGTGGGTACTATGGAAGTGGGGGTTCGGTCGGGTTATCGCATGACTTGCCGTTGGTGTTGGACTCGTGATGGCTGTGGTTCCTCACCAAAGAGGGGTAGACAGTCTAGGGGAGTCGCTGTGTGAGGAAACAGCATCTTCCCGGGAGGATGTCTGTCGAGCAAAACCGGGAACTAGACACTTACCAATAGAGAAAAGTCCATAATTGTTAAAGAACTCTACTGTAATACATTTGTGTTAGGCAAAATTTAAGATTCCCAATGTTCATTGTGTGGTATCACAAAGGGCCAGTGTTCGTTCGGCCCACGTGGTTCTCTTGGGGGACTGCCACTGCAACCTAAACTAACGTTTTCATTTATTATTGAAACATTAGAAAGTTATTTTAATTGTACTTTATGCCAAAAAGCATAATATTTTTACTTTTAATTCAAAAATTTTATTTTGTTAATGTATATGTTTAGGATTATTGCAGGACGGGCAAGTCACGAAAAGGCAACACTGTCACCTGATAATAACCTTAGTGGTGAGAGCAGGTTACTCAACTATCAGCCTGCTACTGTAAATATTAATGTACAGTTGTATTTGTTTTGAAATTATCGACACTAAATATAGAATTTTATTAAAGATTTTTTTCAATAACTGCTATCTGGTCTATACTCAACACAACCTATACAACATAAAAATACAAAGATTAATGATAAAATACAACTACTTCCATCTGTAGTTATTCGGCGAGTTTGTTTATCTCTAATTTTGTCAAGATATACAGTGGTCAAGTAAATAATTTATTGTAAGTAAATTTCGTTTTTTTTTTAAACTGAATGTGTTAGAGACATTGGCATAATTATTTACATCAATTCAGTGCAGTAATGTAAATAGTATTACAATAACTGTAATACTAGACTATTATAGTATTAGTAAGGTTGTATTAATTATCTAAGGCTAAAGTGTATTTGTAGTTTTAAAGGACAGAATTTTGAAAATGCAAGTGAGGAGATTGTAAGGATTTCCTTTTGTCTTACCTTATTCAAACCTCTCTAGAATGGCGTTTTTCAAGCTTTTTTTTTTTGCAATGACCCACAATTTACATTGCGACTCGTAATATTTAGGTGTAATAAGACCGACTCTGTTAACTAGGTTCATTTATTTTGCATTGAAAATTATATCTTTTTCATGATCTGGAAATTTTTTATCTTTATGAATAAAATATTATTACATTTAGAAAAACAATAAAAAAAATTAGCCCCTTTCATTTTTGTCCCGATCTATGAAATTTTTCACGCAATCCACTAAATTGTCGAACTATACTTTGAAAAACGCTGTTGTCTAGTAGGGCTTAGAGACCGTTAGAAACGATTCCACAGTAAACTCTGAACTCTCCATAACCACTAGCTCAAAATTTTTCCCAACTAGTAATCCTCACAAACCTCCAAAGACGTGACCTTCTGTCGTCATAAAGATTAAATATATAGGAGTGCCACCAATGGGTGAACAGAGGGAGTTTAGGAGCTCCAGAGTTGAGAAATCAACAATAGCCAAAATGTTTATAAAACTAATTTGTTTTAATAATTTCAAAATGTAAACATGGATGGATTTTGTTTTAATTGATAATTTAAGGTAAATAATGTCTTATTTATTAAACTCAAAGAAGTTTTTGGTCTTCTTCCAAAACCAGGAATATAGCAAGAACTAATAAAACTTATATTGAAAGAAACATTACTGCAATATAAGTAATGAGTTGCCATTTAAGAAAAAGAAATGACTCTCAAAATCCCTACTGGAGAGTAGGGAAACCCTTATAACCTACCATATGTGTAAAGGTCCGTATACAAAGAAAAAGGCTTAGAGAAAAAGTAAAAGTCACTAATTACAAATTAAAAACCCTTCTAATTTTCACAGCCACCCAAATCAAGCTTCATTAATTAACTGGTTGTTAATTAAGTAATCTATACACCTTTAAATAGCCAACCATACCATTTAATGTAATTGCTATTTTAATTTCAAACTAATGAGGGTATAGTTCATTAAGTAATTAATATACCTTCAAATTAACCACATCAATTAATTTAATTTAAAACTAATTCGTGTATAATTATTCAGTCATTTATATGCCTTTAATTTAACAATATCATTGAATCAAACCTGGTCCTTGTTAGAATTTTTAAGACACTATAGAGTTAAGTCAGTCTAAAACTCTTTATTAAAAGATAGATAAAGTTTGAATAAACCTGACTCCACTATTTCTCTCATTGTAATTTAAGTGAAATTTAGATTATCAACAAAGCCAAGAGCTTTTATTGGTAATCTAAATTTCATTCTTTTCCCAAGTTCTTTTTCATTGACTTTATATTTCATAGTTTATTCCCCAGTGGATAGGTTTTATTGTACTTTAGTTAAAAAAAAAGTCATAAAGTTTTTTTTTGTAGTCACTTTCATAACATGTTATAAAAGTTCATCTTATTGTTATAACACTGAATTAAAAAATAAAATACGACCAACTTAAATAGAAAGTAATAAATTAATAAATACTTTTTTAACAGTGGTTTTTCTATATCTTTCAAAAGTTTACTATAATAGATCAAAATAAAATATTTAACGTTCATATGCACTTTGTATAAACAGCAGTAATCTTCTAAATGGGCACTTTCAGTACTTTACTTCATAAATGTTAACCCTTATTCTTTATTATTTCAATTCAATTCAACCCTAATTCCAGTATTTATATAATTGTAATCAAAGCGAAATTTAGATTATCAATAAAAAGCCAAGAGCCAAATCATTTCTTATTTTAAAATGAATCAAATTTCATTGCATTCTTAAATCTCTTTTCATTTTTTATGTTTTCACATTTTTCTTCCCAATAGATAGCTTTTATAGTACTTTACTTAAAAGAAAAAGAAGTTGACCATTTTCTAACTCCTGCTGTGTTTTTTTTTCTTTTAGTTATGAACTCTTCTTTGTATTCACAGGACATCCACTGTTGTTAACTTATGAATGCTTACCTTATTGTTATGTTAAGTTTGCTGTATTAATTAAAGAAGGCAAACTTAAATAGATGATAATAATGCAATAACTAATCTTGTGACAGTAGATTTCAATAACATGTTTACTAAAATAGATCAAAATAACATATTAAACGATAATATATTTTTCATTTAAAAATGTATTAAACTTTTAAATGGCCAACTTAAAAGTAATTTACTTCATAAATTTCAACCTTCATTCTTTAGCAATTCAATTCTAAATATCATCTTGTACTTTCTTCGGAAATGTCTTTGTTTTCTATTGTCTATTTAAATACAAAAAAAGTATTCCCATATTTGTCCTAGAGGAAAGTATGCAAAAGTGTAAGTTGCAATAAAGGATTCTGGTTACTGAATTTTATAGATGAATATAATTATCAAATATTTATTTTTAAAAGTTTGTGAATTTCTTTATATAGTAACTGTTTAAGGATTTCAAAGAGTACCTACTCTAGTTTTGAAAATGTTTATATAATTTAGTTAAGTATGGTTAGTTTAATTTAAATTAGTTCTTTTTAACATATAATTTAATGTTATTTAATTTAATGTCGTTTGCTAGTTCAATAAATGATTTTTAGAATGACTTAGTTAAATAAATTGATCACACATAAGTTTGAGAACATGTTTTCTTATGGTGAAGTTCAATATGAAATCAGATTTTTTCTTTTTCTTTACACAAGGACCCTTTTTCAACATTTTTGAACTGAACACTCTTGACCAAGTGAACTATTTGGCCACTGAATTTTAACTAGGTTAGGTTAGGTTGCAGTGGTAGTCCCACAAGGGAACACACGTAGGCCAAGCATTAGCCCTTTGTGATACCACACAATGAAGATTGATTCTACATTGGGAGTCCTAAAATTTTGCCTAACTTAAGTGTATTTAGAGTAGGGATTTTTAATGAATACCTGACATTGTACAGGCTCGGTACGCTCGGTAACCGTCGGTTAGACCGACGGTTTAACGTCCTTCTCCGAGGGACAACGTGCTCAGGTTTATTCACATGCGACAGATGAAGATCGAACCCCGGTCCTATCAGTTTAAAGGCGAGTACATTAACCACTGAGCTAACCTGGCCCAGAATATTAACTAACTTGAAAGAATCGCCAAATATTTATACTTATAAGTATGGGAGTTTAATTTTTTAACTAAAGTAGAATATGAGTAACGACTTCAGTATTCCAAAGAGGTTAGAATTGTGCAGCTGATTGTCGTATGGTCCCAAGTCAGTGGTGATACACCTTAAGAAGAACACCTATCATTGTCAATGATATTGAATCTTTTGAGGTAAGATTTACTTTAACAATGGCCTGAAAGAGCTTGTATTATCTTGTATGAAAGATTCATGTTGCACTTTTTCTTTTTTTATATTCATATATCAATAATAAACTTCTTATTATTATTTTATTTATAATAATATAGTAAAGAGAGTCTTTTTTTAAAAAATAACTTTCTAAGATGTATTTAATTAAGTATATTTAATTAAATTTAAATAAGTTCGTTTTTGTTTACTTGATCATCCTTGTGTAAAGAAAAAAAAAATACTTTGTCATTGAATTTTCCTATAAATACAAAAAAGAAACATATTTTCAAACTTACTTGTTAAGTAATTCAATTTAATTAAGTAAATCATTAGTTGTGCAAATCGTAATTGTGTGGTATTTACTCATTCTGAGGTAAAATGGATAAACCAAAAAAAGAGTAGTTTTCACTTGACCAACCCGTCAGTACCACTTCCTTGGTGTCTTCCTGATGATGAACACAAAGTGTTCGAAACGCGTTGAATAAAACTTCATTTGTGTGGAGACTTTTGTTGGTTTATCCATTTTACCTCAGAATTAATTAAGTAAGTAATTTTAATAATCATTTTTTAAACTAGTAATTCTCATTTAGATATTAAATTAAGAATATTTTTTTTTTTTTAATTAAAAATTATTACCTTCTGGAGGGACCTACACCCAACTTTACTATAAGTAAACATAATATCAAAGTCATCTAATATGATTTTCTTTTATCTTGTTTTAATGTAGCTATACATTATTTTGTCAATTTAAGATTAAACTTTATTGAATATCTTGTCTCTTAAAATAATATCTAGACTGAGTGAATTGTAAACCCTCTCTTCTTTTTCATTGACAGGGTTTTATAATCTCTTAAAATTTTAAATACTGGCTATCTTTTTACCATATCATTCCCGTTGATTATACTTTCTAGAAACTGAACATCCTTTCTTTGAGACAAATAAATGTTAAGTTTATTTTGGCTGTAATGTTTTATTTACATAAAAATGATAGTAAAATTTTTACGTGAAATATTGGATGTAATATAAATTCTCTTCATTAAATTGCATTTTTTTTTTTTTTTGGTAATTTATTTCATTAAATTACTCGCAACTCTTAATAAAATTTATATAAATTTAAATAAAAAAACAATTAAATAACTTTTCAATGTTATATTTTAAAACATTAATAAAAAAAATTTGGAGGGACCTATATCCAACTTAACAATAAGTAAACATAATATCAAACTCGTTGAGAATTCATTAGTTGTGCAATCCGTAATTGTGTCTGAGGTAAAATGGATAAGTAAACAAAAGTCTCCACACAATTCATTTGTGTTGAGACTTTTGTTGATAACTATACGATTTGTTATTTTGTTTTAATGTGGCTATACATAAATAGTAATCATTATGTATTATATGTGGCTATGATAATTTTATTAGAAGAATCTTGAAATCAGTGATCAATCAGTCTGACATTTTAATAAAATTGTTTAAACGAGAATGTAATTCTCATGAGGTTCGTTACAGCCCGGTTCTATACCTATCATATTATACATTACACTGTTGTAAATAAATTCAACTTTAGATTTTTAGTTATTTAATGACCTTAATAGATATACATAGAAAAGTATCTATCACTTCTATTGATTTAGATATCTTATCTAAATTGTGATTGTGAGCATTCAGATTTAGATATGATTTAACTAAAATCTTTATCCTTTCCATTGTGATTGGCTAGCATTCAGATTTAGATATGATTTAACTAAAATCTTTATCCTTTCCATTGTGATTGGCTAGCATTCAGATTTAGATATGATTTAACTAAAATCTTTGTCCTTTCCATTGTTATTGGCTAGCATTCAGATTTAGATATAATTTGATTAAAATCTTTATCCTTTCCATTGTTATTGGCTAGCATTCAGATTTAGATATGATTTAACTAAAATCTTTATCATTTCCATTGTGATTGGATAGTATTCAGATTTAGATATGATTTAACTAAAATCTTTATCCTTCTATTGTGATTGGCAAGCATTATGATATAAAGTATTCAAAAGTTTATTTCTATCTCTTCTACAGAGAGAGTTTGCTTTCTTCGTATAATGTCAAATACAGCATCCATTCATTGTAGATAAATAAACAAATTTCTAAAAGATGTTTTACATATAATTTTAAATTTTCTCTTTTGAAAATGTGTTCTATACAAATGTAAGTAGAATTTAAATGTGTTTTTTTAAACTAAATTGGATTTGGATCTTCTTGGCATCCTTTAACTGCTTTTTTATTGATTTCTTTCGTCAGTTTCACTCCACTAAAAGTTGTAGTGCAAAATATTTGTATAGTTACAAATATTTCCAAATCATTAGTTGTGCAATCCATAATTGTGTGGTATTTACTCATTCTGAGGTAAAATTGATAAACAATCAAAAGTCTTCACACAAATGAACTTCATTTGTGTGGAGACTTTTGATTGTTTATCCATTTTACCTCAAAATATTTCCACATTGTTTACTAACTCATCACCAGGTATTCCCTTGTTTCCAGGTGCTCACATTAAAAATCTGATTTATTTACACTGTCATTATTAATTTATCATTCCTCAGTATATCAGTTAGAGTCTTTTTATTGTTATCACAAAGTATTCAATCCAGAGAATCATTTGTGTTCTTCTCGAGGCCCTTTGTAAATAATTTACAAAGGCAAAATTACATATGTATCTAACATATGTGTCAAACTATTAATATTTCATTTTATTTTTTTTTTCTTTCATATTTTATCTCCCATTGAGACCGTATCATGTTGTAAAATAAACAGAAAAATTACCATTTCTGATATAAATGTCTAAATTGAGACATAGTTATTAATCTTTCAATCCTGGAGGTAGAGCATAAACCAGTTATCAATGTAAGCTATTATTTCTGTATATCTCACAATTTAAGCATATAGTACCATTATTCATACTTTTGTAAAACCGGAAGTAAAAACTTCATGTTAAGACCACATATTTTACGGTATAATCTCTTATAGCAGAACATTACTTTTGTTACTTTAGCCAGTGGATCAGTTACTTGGTTTTTCCAATTTCATTCTTCTGTCACCAGAAGAACCTCAAAAGGTATGAACGATTTAAAGTTAACTTTTTTCTCCTTCAGAAAGATATAAGAATCTTGGGTAGATTTAATACCCAGACAATTCTCATTTATCAATCCTTTCAACAACCTTGGGTAGAGGCTTGAGTGTGCTTTAGGAGCCCCAGTGTTTACAGAGAGGTTATAAGGGTTTCCCTACTCTCCAGTAGGGATTTTGGAGTCATTTCTTTTTCTTAAATAGCAACTGTTTATTTCAGTAATGTAATGTTTCTTTTGCAGTAATCTATCTTTCAATATATTGCAGTAATGTTTCTTTCAATATAAGTTTAATTAGTTCTTGCTATATTCCCTGGTTTGAGAGAAGACCAAACACTTCTTTGAGTCTAATAAATAGACATTATTTACCTAAAATTATCAATTACAACAAAATCCATCCATGTTTACATTTTGAAATTATTAAAACAGATTAGTTTTATAAACATTTTGGCCATTGTTGATTTGTCAACTCTGGGGCTCCTAAACTCCCTCTGTTCCCTACTTTTATTAAAAGGTATTTTGCATATCCTTATGTATCACAATCTTTATTATATATTGTATTCAGTAAGTAATCCACAATTAATCACAAGAGTACGATTAATAGCACATCTCCCTAGGAACATATTTGGTGTTCACAACTCTAGTAGATCTACATTTATACTAATTATTCTTTTATAATATTACTTGTAAATATGCTAACCCGTTTTGTACATTCACGAATCAAGGAAAGTGATTCCTTTAGGATTTCAAAATGTCTCTATTTCTTCAGAAAAATGTTAGGTTCATTGAATCACCGATCACAACTCTGGTAAATCTATACTTACAGTAATTATTCTTTTATAATATTACTTGTAAATATGCTGACCCGTTTTGTACATTCATAAATCAAGGAAAGTGATTCCTTTAGGATTTCAAAATGTCTTTATTTCGTCAGAAAAATGTTAGGTTCATTGAATCACCGATCACAACTCTGGTAAATCTATACTTACACTAATTATTCTTTTATAATATTACTTGTAAATATGCTAACCCGTTTTGTACATTCACAAATCAAGGAAAGTGATTCCTTTAGGATTTCAAAATGTCTCTATTTCTTCAGAAAAATGTTAGGTTCATTGAATCACCGATCACAACTCTCGTAAATCTATACTTACACTAATTATTCTTTTATAATATATTACTTGTAAATATGCTAACCCGTTTTGTACATTCACAAATCAAGGAAAGTGATTCTTTTAGGATTTCAAAATGTCTTTATTTCGTCAGAAAAATGTCAGGTTCATTGAATCACCGAATAAGTAAGTAGTTTAAAATTACTATCTGTTCTATAATAAAGAAGAAAAAAGTACATATCCCATAGTTCAATATAACATAAAGGAGGTTCATAAACAGAAACAACTATATCTGACATCATGTTTTGTTTAAAGGAACAACCTATAGTTTAATTGAAACTCTTTGTTAGATAACCTTCCATCATAGCATGGAAAGCATCAAAAAATAGATGTTTGATTTCAGGTTATAACCCAAAGGAGGTTCATAAACACAAAGAACTATATCTTACATCATGTTTTGCTTAAGGGAGTAACGTATAGTTCAATTGAAACTCTTTGTTAGATAACCTTCCATCATAGCATGGAAAGTATCAGAAAATAGATGTTTGATTTCAGGATATAACCCAAAGGAGGTTCATAAACAGAAAGAACTATATCTTACATCATTCAGAGGTAAAATGGATAAACCAACAAAAGTTTCCGCTCAAATGAAGTTTTATTCAACCCGTTTCGAACACTTTGTGTTCATCATCAGGAAGACAACAAGGAAGTGGTACTGACGGGTTAGCCCAGTGAAAAATCCAGTTTTTTTCACTGGACCAACCCGTCAGTACCACATCCTTGGTGTCTTCCTGATGATGAACACAAAGTGTTCGAAACGCGTTGAATAAAACTTCATTTGAGCGGAAACTTTTGTTGGTTTATCCATTTCACCTCAGAATGAGTAAATACCACACAATTACGGATTGCACAACTAATGATCTTACATCATGTTTTGTTTAAAGGAACAACCTATAGTTTATTTGAAACTCTTTGTTAGATAACCTTCCATCATATCATGGAAAGCATCAGAAAATAGATGTTTGATATCCAGATTTTTTATATTTAAGAATTTTTTTCTTTGTATTTATTATATTAACTCATTAAAACATTAAAATCATTAAACCTTTAAAAATAATTTTATTTCAATTGATTCACTTAAAATTTCTAAGTCACTTTTAGGGACCTCAAAGTATGTAAATCCGTTAAATTCTTAGATAGGTAAAATATAATTTTTCCTAATAACTCTGCTGTATTCTTAGTAAAGTTTAGTTATCAGTACTATTTAGTAAGTTTAGAAGTGGTCTTATCAATAATGGTAACTTGAGAAGTTATTAAATTGTTTCAATTGTGAGTATAGAAAAATACTCACATATATAAATAACAAATTTCATAATAAGCATGTATTTTTTAAAAAAAAAATTGAACGTACTCGTCTAAATAACATTAAAAAATTCAGAATTGAGGTTAATATCTTCAGACAGAAAATATCCATTAAACATTAATTACTTTACATTTATATATTGAAAATGATAACACTGTTTTTTTTTATTAAATACATTTTACTAAGTGATGTGAAATTATCTGAACACTTGTAGAGTAAAACTTTCCCCTAAGTGGAATATTAACTGCTAAACAAAAAACTAAGGTAAAAGGTGTTCTTATCAATGATTGTACCTTGAGAGTACAACTGTACTATTAACAAAATTAAAGTTTATTAGGACTAAAGTTAGTTCTTGAGGTTTAAATTAAACTCTGAATGTCAACGTCTCAGTTTTTTATTTATAGCCTTTTTCATAGGCAGAAGTATAGAATTTTGAAACAGAAAAACTAAGTATTGCATTAAAGATTATTTAACAAGAAAAATAGTTTGTGGTATTTTAACAAGAACTGTCTAGTTTGAATGAACACGTAACGCTGTAATATACAATGTTAGTAATATTTAGTTTTTTCTGTTTCACAATTGTTTACTTCTATCTATAAAAAAGTTTTAAATAAAAAAAAACCGAAACGTTGACAATGGGAGTTTAATTTGAAGTTGAATAACTGATCGAGTCCTGATAAACTTTAATTTTGTTTCTATTTAATGGTCGATATTTTTATCATTATGTATTATTATTAACTGTAATATAGAAATAGAAATTATTAATTCAAATGCTTACGCATTACGACTTCCTTCCATTTAATTTTATCTGTAAAAATCAAAATTTTTGTTTTAAATAGTTAAAATAAAGGTCAAGTTAAGGATATAAAATAATTGACATTATTTCTCATGCTAGAACATGAGGTTTCAGTTTCCACGCATACATTTCTTCTTTGTGTTTTAAGGTATTCTATGGGGTAGAAGAAAATGACTTTCTGAACATAAGTAAGTCATTTATATGCCTTCAAATTTAACAATATCATTGAATCAAACCTTGTACTTGTAAATATTTTTAAGACATTATAAAGTTAAGTCAGTCTAAAAGCGTTTATTAAAAAGATAGATAAAGTTTGAATAAACCTGACTACTATTTCTCTCATTGTAATTTAAGTGAAATTTAGATTTCATCAAAGCCAAGAGCTTTTATTGGTAATCTAAATTTCATTCTTTTCCCAATTTCTTTTTCATTGATTTTATATTTCATAGTTTATTTCCCTGTGGATAGATTTTATTGTACTTTACTTAAAAAACAAAAAGAAGGTTGTCCATCTGTTTAACTCCTGCTGTATTTTTTTTGTTTTAAGTCATACTATAGTCAAAAAAAAGTCATAATGTTTATTTTTTGTAGTCACAGGACATCTACAGTTGTTAAAATGTCTTGAAAGTTCACCTTATTGTTATAATACTGAATAAATAAGTCCTAATAAAGAATTATTGATTGAGAAAGTTCAACATTTTCTTGTGATTATATGACTGGACGCAAAAGGGTTGACATACTGAAAAAGAAAACCTCAAATACCTCAACATGATTTGCAATCTCATTTAGACTATTACTGTTGGAAAATTCTGAGCAAAAAACAATGATATATTTCCAGCTTTCTTGAACTTTTGTAAGATATGTTTATAAACAGTAATAGAACAAATTTTAACAGGTTATATTGTAAACTGTACTTCTTTTAATTTTGTTAACTTTGATTATGTTTTGAATAAGTTTTAAAACTTTTGTATAATGTAATGAGTTGTGAATAAAACACAAAAATTACATTTAAAAACAAATCAGTTTTTAAATTATTCGTACTTTGGGCATTTATTCTAAGACTAGTGGAAAGTTTACATGTTTTTTTCTTTCTAAACTCACAATTTCTTAATTTTTAGGAGAATTCCTTAGAAATTAAGTGATTTTTCAATATCTTTATCGTCACAAGACAGTCTTTAATTTGATGTAGTCTTGAAGACGAAATGAAGACGAAACTTCACGCTGTATATTTAGCTAAAACTCATGAAAAGGAATACAAATATTTGATGCTATCAACAGTATGCTACCTTCTACAGTCGCTTTGATTTTCTACCATACTGTGGGATCTACCACCCAATATGGTATCTACCGTAAATATAAAACAGTTTATAGGGCAACTAGATTTGTAGTGAATAATATTCGTAATTATTCACAACTCATTGCACAAAAATTTTACAACCTATTCAAATTGTAGGGTAAAAAGCTAATGAAATAGTCTCCACATATAGAAATTTAATAAATCATTAGTTGTGCAATCCGTAATTCTGTGGTATTTACTCATTTTTAATTTATTATTTGTGATTTCTAGGAACAGTTTTAGAAATTCCGGGGTGTCCAAAATTTCTAAAACTGTTCCTAGAATGGCAAAGAATAAATTAAAAAAGGTTTTTTTGCTCTAAATTTGTGGTTCTGGCCTTCTGTATTTCAGTTAACGGCTTTTAAGCATACCCGAGTCCTTTGTCACCTTATCTCCTAAATGCCTCCCACTCTATCGCAGTGGACTTATCTCCTACTAGTTGTTTTCACTGGACCAACCCTTCATCATCACATCCTTTGGGTATGTAATTAATTCTCTCTTAATTGAATTTTATTATTTCACTCTAATTTTATAATTGATTAGATATAATTTTTATTACAGTGTTTTCCTATTGATGAACACAAAGTGTACGAAACGCGTTGTTGTTTGTTGAATAAAACTTCATTTGTGTGGAGACTTTTGTTTGTTTATCCATTTTACCTCAGAATGAGAAATTTAATAGTATAAACAATGCGTTTTGAACAAATAGTGTTCTTCTTTAGGCATTAACTAAAAAAATACAATTTCATCAGAGAGTTATCTATAATATAAAGTAAATGACACAAAATAAAATAAGAGAGAAGTGCATACGTAAGTATTACTATTAACCTATTTCTATATGTGGAGACTATTTCATTAGCGTTTAACCCTTCAATGAGTAAATACCTTTTAATATCTGATTGCACTATCTTAGAACTTATTCAAAACATAATCAAAGTTTACAAAATGAAACGAAGTAAAATTTACAATATATCCCATCAAATTTGATTATATTATTATTTATAAACATATATTACATCGTTCAAGAATGCATCGTAATGGTCTAAATGAGATTGCAAATTCTATTGAGGTACACTTCTTTTCTTTTTTAGTATTTCAATCTTTTCAGTTAGTTGTCTAAACAGAGTAAATGTTGAATTTTCTGAATCAATAGATTCTAAGGATATTTTTTTCTTTTTAGCATACTTGTGATGAATTTTGCGTTGTTTATTATGAAATTATATCGTAAGTGGTAGAAAACAAAATCGAAGGGAGGTGGAATACTCGTACTATAATAGTACTTTGTAAAATTCCAATGTAGTGGAGATAAGACAAGAGATGTTTACTTCACTAAGGGTAATGCTATTTTGAGATTAATAAATATGATTTAGTATATAGAATGGCTAAATTACTATTAGTAGAAAATACCCTTCATTGTTAGAATATACTGAAACTATTGTTAGAAATATTTTAAGTGTCATCAATTTTCTTAATGTGTAAAGATATATTATGATCATAGTGATAAGATGTATTGTGATAAGATACAGATGTGATAAGATATATTATTTTCATAGTATTTTAAGATATCATTATTAACCGTCATACCTCGTCTATCGCTGGTGAAGTCGCCCTTCAGGTGACTTCACCAGGGATAGACGAGATATGACGGTTAATAATATCTTATTTACTAACCTCTGTGGCACTAACAAAATGCATGTATTTATTATAGTATTTTGCAGAATGATTTTTTGAAGAATTAGAATCAACCAATTATTTGTTAAATGCGGTAATATGTTAACAATAGTAAAGTTAATAATAATAGTAAATAGTAATAAACAAATAGTAAAATAGTTAATAATAGTTGAGATTAATAATAATAGGTTATATTGTACTAGTTTAAATTTTCCATTTTTCAATTCGTTTTCATAATGAGGAAAATATAATTAGCTGTAAATTGAACTCTAGTATGTAGAATATGCTTGATGTAAATTACACCTAGTGCAATATGACTCCAATTAGTTTATTTTATGTTTTCATAATGCCATTTAGTTTATTTTCATGTGATAAGGCAATCCATCCTATTGTGAGATATCAGAGCTTCGTCTGTTTCTTGCATGACCTTGAACGGAGCGTGTTAACTATCTAGCTTTCCCGCTATTTCCCTTCCTCCCTATTGGTTAGTTCAGTTTCATTCAGGGCTGCCAATGCTGGGTTTTTTCCCCCAGATCTGGGTTTCTGGGTTTTTATTTTAAGAAATTATAACAATCTGGGTTTTTTTGCTAAAATATGTGTATTATCAAATAATATCAAGCATAAATAATTATGAAGTACTATTTAGAACTTCTGTTTCATATTATTATAATATTATAATATGAAAGATAGCAATATAGTGAGTTGGAAGGATGTTTATCTTGGCGGAAATGCGACGGCGCAGTTACGCAATGAGCCACTAGATAGTGAAAGCACCCTATGTAGATTTAAAAAGGATTGCGTGAAAATTCTGCAAGAATTGTCAGTGCAAATAAGAAAGAGAATGGAGAATGGATTTTGATGAGAATAGAGTAACAGCACTACTAAGAATTTTAGACCCAAATATTAAGGTGACAGATAATTTCTCTTCAATAATAACCACTGGCTATATTCACTTTACTTCTATTGTACCAGACACGAAATTCAATGAACTTGATGAGCAGTGGAGGAGTTTTTGTCTTATGAGAAATGAATTAAACACTTCCACAAACACTGTACCACAATTCTGGTATGAATTAAGACAAATTAAAGATGGACTAGATAGACCAAAATATGGTTTACTTTCTTGCTTCATGACAACTTTATGTGTTTTGCCTCATTCATCAGCATGTGTTGAAAGAATATTTTCTCAAGTAAATTGCGTAAAAACAAGGAATACCAATTCTCTAAAAGCAAGTACAGTTAGAGACAGATTATTAGCAAAGCAACATATTAAGAGAAGTAATTCACAATGTTTTAATTGGAACCCTGAAGTAGAATTACTAAAAGATCTTGAAAATGGTGCTGTGAGTACAAGATATTTAACAAGAATGAAGAAAAATAAAGAAGACAGTACATTAATTAACATTAGCCAAGTCTCAGATGATGAAGACCTATAAGTGCCAAGATTGTTTTTATCAGGATATAAAACAGTAAGTAATCTATTATTGTTTTTTCACCATTTATCAGAACGTAAGTAAACTGATTTAATAGATTTTACTTAATTTATGACATTATTTTTATATTAATTCATATTTATTTGGCTGGGTTTTTTTTTACTCTTATCTGGGTTTTTTTTGGAGGGTAATCTGGGTTTTTCTTTAAATTGTCATTGGCAGCCCTGGTTTCATTGCAACCTTTAGAGGAGTTCTAAGATCTCTATACAGCAAAACCTTTTTATAACCAACTATAATGTTTCTCATAGAAAGGTTCTTTCTATGAGAAGTGAAAGATTCTTTATAACAAATTATGGAAATACGAATGTTTCCCTAGTAAAAGTTTTCTATGATACAGGTAAATAAAAAACTCAAACCTATTTTGAAGTAACTAATAGAATAGAGAAACTCTCTTGTCCTTCCATTTATAGTCATTTTGGGTTTGGAATGTTACAATATAAAAGTTTGCTGTTTTTATAAAGGTTTGTAAAAGAAATTTATAGAAATATTATATCGAGCAGCCTTCTTCTTCGTTGTAACTTATATTTCACAAGAATAGCAACTGTTCTACGCAGTACGAATTTATAGGTAAAGGATTATATAATAATATAATTTTATTGTATACGAATTTGTAGATAATTTATTTATAAAAACAACTGCACATCTGTTGCTTGTGCAAACTCATTAATTCAAAGTTGCATTCATTAATTTTCATTACTTGTTTCAAATAGATACGATAAGTGTATTGCTTTTTAGGTTAGGTTTTGATTGGCTGATATGTTAAGAGTAGGAATGAGGGATGAAGAGAGGACACAATGAGTGGACTTTTTGAACTACCCAGGAGAAATTCGACTTTCTATTCAGCACACTTCAACCCTTAATGATAAGGTCAGTTCTTAGAATATTCTCATATGGGCCAGCCTTAATGGCCATTTTAATGGATTTTGCTTTAAACCAAAGTTACTTTATGATTCTATTCAAAAATAACTGAAATCTATCCATCTATATACTTATAAAACTCTGATGAGCCATCTTGTTTATTTGATTTCTTTTTACCGTGCATTGTTTGAATAAATAATAAAATAATACGTAAAAACTTTTCAGGGAATCAAACCCACAATCTTTACATTGGAAGTCCAAGTGCGCTAAGCTCTGGGCTATGGTGGGCATTCTTACAATACACTTCTAAAACCTATTATAAATGATGTTTCGTGTATATAAGTCAACTAAAGATGAAGCCTTGTATGTTACGCACATGTGAAACTTGGAATATCCTGTTAATTTCAGTTTATGCTGTTTCATTTAAATAAATATTACAGAAAACACTGAGTAATATATGATTTTACAAAACAGCGGCATTAAAAAGAAAGAATAATGAAAAATAAATCTCTTAGCATAAGTCAGGTAAAGTTACTGACTCCAGATGTAAAATCTATTTCTCTTATAGAATAAATCCAACCAGTTTTTTTTTAGGAAAGATCTTAGTCCCATTTTTGGAATCTTATTGTTTTTTTTTATTGGACATATTTACTTTTAATTCTTGCTGTTACTCTCTGCGCCAAGGAGACTTTTTGCAATTCACTTTCAAAAACATAAACATGAATTCAAAAAAGGAGCTCCTGTAATGTGTGTGAGAAATGCTCATCTACCGTGTTTATATATAATGAAACAAGACTAATAACTGAGGAGCTTTACGATAAAAGTCATTGTTTGTAAAATTATCTTATTGCGGTGTCAAGGGGAAATAGTTTGAATTCCATGATTGAAATTTATTTCATCTAAAAGAAAAGAGCAAGATTTCTTTTTCAAGGATTCAATTTCCAATTCAGTTAGCATTTGCCATGACTATTCTCAAGGAGAGGCTCTACAGAAAGGTTTATTTCATTTAGGTAAAGCATTTCATTTAGCTATTTTAGGTATTTTTATTTCATTTAGGTATTTCAACATGACCAATTACATGTTGCTCTCAGTAGGGTAATGGATGACCTAACAAGTCACGAGTAGTCTTAGTATTCAAATAAATGTTTATGAACATGCATAAAAATAAAAATTCATAAATATACTTAT
This sequence comes from Hermatobates lingyangjiaoensis, assembly GCA_026182355.1. NCBI lineage: Eukaryota > Metazoa > Arthropoda > Insecta > Hemiptera > Hermatobatidae > Hermatobates > Hermatobates lingyangjiaoensis. The sequence continues at coordinate 114,939 of JAPFBL010000685.1, forward strand.
ATACATTAGTATGCAGCCAAATTGTTATTATTATTATTGTCTTTATAGCCTGGGGAATGTGGAAAACGGTTCCAGGCTAGTGTCCAAGAAGAATAGAGTGTTTTGGTTGGTAGTCTGGTTTAACTGGGAACCCAGCACTATGTGAGTAAACACATTTCACCTCCTTACCAAGAAAAAAAATTCTTGATAATTACTTTTATTTTTATATTATTTAAATGTATACAAGATTTCGCAGTTAAGTATTTTACACGTTGAGGGGTCAGACTAGCTCAGTGGTTAACGTATTCGCCTCTGGATAGGTAGGTCCAGGGTTCGAGACTCATCTGGCCTTCGATTTATTCACTTCTTTTCCTCGGAAAAGTTGTTAAACCGTTGATCCCTTATCCACATACTCGATATTTTAGAAAAGATCTTAGTCCCATTTTTGGAATCTTATTGTTTAGACGATGTTTTTTTTTTTTTATTGCACGTATTTACTTTTAATTCTTGGTGTTTCTCTCTGCGCCAAGGGGACTTTTTGCACTTCACTTCGAAAAACGTAATCATGAATTCAAAAAAGGAGCTCCTGTCATTTGTATGTGAAATGCTGATCAACTGCGCTTATGTAATGAAACAAGACTAATAACTGAGGAGCTTTACGATATTGTTGATATACAATGTCACATACTCGTTAAAGGCCTCTACTCTATATTACAATTGAGTTAGGCAAAAATTTAGAATTCCCAATGTTGGATCATTCTTCTTTGTATGGTATCACAAAGGAACAATGTTTAGTCTATGTGTGTTCACTTGTGAGACTGCCAATGCAACATAACCTAACCTAAACTAACCTAACCTAAACTAAACTAACCTAACCTAACCTAACCTAAACTAACCTAACCTAACCTAAACTAAACTAAACTAACCTAACCTAACCTAAACTAAACTAACTTAACCTAACCTAACCAAACCTACCTAAACAAACCATAACACAACAAACCTTTCAACCATAACACAAATGAAGTCAATGTAACTATCAATTTAGAATCTTCATTGTGTGATATCACAAAGGGCCAATATTAAGCCAATGTTTTCTCTTGTGTAAATAGCACTGCAACATAACTACCCGTTTGAGAATACTTCTTAAAATTGCTATTTATAGCAATAAACATAGTTAATAGCTATAAACACGGTATAAATCAGTTGTATGATAATGTATCTATGTAGATAAAACTTTATTGTTGTAAAACCATGCCTTCGTAAGGTCTATATTAGTTTATGAAAATTCTTGTCATTTATCACTTTCCAGGGTAGGAATATAACCAAGTCTTTGAGTGGGTGGTTAGAAGTGCTTTAGGAACATCTTTGTAAGTTAACGAAGTCTTTGAGTGGGTGGTTAGTGGTGGTATAGGAACATTTTAGTAAGATAAAGGAGTCTTTGAGTGGGTGGTTAGAGGTGGTTTAGGAACAAAGATAAAGGAGTCTTTGAGTGGGTGGTTAGAGGTGGTTTAGGAACATCTTGTTGTAAACAACAAGGACTTTGTTTAAGATAACAAAGTCTTTGAGTGGGTGGTTAGAGGTGGTTTAGGAACATCTTAGTATGATAACCAAGTCTTTGAGTGGTTGGTTTGAGGTGGTTTAGGGACATCATAGTATGATAACCAAGTCTTTGATTGGGTGGTTAGATGTGGTTTAGGAACATCTTAGTAAGATAACAAAGTCTTTGAGTGGGTGGTTAGAGGTGGTTTAGGAACATCTTAGTATGATAACCAAGTCTTTGAGTGGTTGGTTTGAGGTGGTTTAGGGACATACATAGTTAATGATAACCAAGGTCTTATGATTGGGTGGTTAGAGGTGGTTTAGGAACATCTTTATGTAAGTAACAACAGTCTTTGAAGTGGTTGGTTTTGAGGATGGTTTAGGACATTCCAAGTATGAATAAACCAAGTCTTTGAGTGGGTGGTTAGATGTGGTTTAGGAACATCTTAGTAAGATAACAAAGTCTTTGAGTGGGTGGTTAGAGGTGGTTTAGGACCATCTTAGTATGATAACCAAGTCTTTGAGTGGTTGGTTTGAGGTGGTTTAGGGACATCATAGTATGATAACCAAGTCTTTGAGTGGGTTGGTTTGAGGTGGTTTAGGGAACATCTTTGTAAAAGTTGTTAATAACAAAGTCTTTGATGGGTGGTTAGATGTGGTTTAGGAACATCTTAGTAAGATAACAAAGTCTTTGAGTGGTTGGTTAGAGGTGGTTTAGGAACATCTAGTATGATAACCAAGTCTTTGAGTGGTGGTTTGAGTGGTTTAGGGACATCATAGTATGATAACCAAGTCTTTGATTGGGTGGTTAGATGTGGTTTAGGAACATCTTAGTTAGTTAATTAAGTCCTTGAGTGGGTGGTTAGAGGTGGTTTAGGAACATCTTAGTAAGATAACAAAGTCTTTGATTGGGTGGTTAGAGGTGGTTTAGGACCATCTTAGTATGATAACCAAGTCTTTGAGTGGGTGGTTAGAGGTGGTTTAGGACCATCTTAGTACGATAACCAAGTCTTTGAGTGGTTGGTTTGAGTTGGTTTAGGGACATCATAGTATGATAACAAAGTCTTTGAGTGGTGGTTAGAATTGGTTTGGGAACATCTTAGTAAGTCAACAAAGTCTTTGAGTGGGTGGTAGAGGTGGTTTAGGAACATCTTAGTAAGTTAATTAAGTCCTTGAGTGGGTGGTTAGATGCGGTTTAGGAACATCTTAGTTAGTTAATTAAGTCCTTGAGTGGGTGGTTAGAGGTGCTTTAGGAACATCTTAGTAAGATAACCAAGTCTTTGAGTGGGTTGAAGGTGGTTATAAGAACATGATAGTAAGATCAATTGGCTAAAAGCATATGATGTTAAATCAAACCTCTTTAGAACTAGTACTGTTATAGGCCTGACACCGGTTGGAGAGTTATAGGAGATCATCAGACTCTAGTCGTAGAGCTTGTACAAGGTTTGAAGTCCTGTGGGGCATATGAAGCACGAGTTCGCCTTCCAACACCGCCTTGGACTTGCCCATACCTCGAGTCATGCCTGAAGGAGAGTCCTCCGTCTAAACCAAATGAGCGTGACTTCTTACTGCTTATCTCTGTGCACATTTCATCTGAAACAAACATTTAGTGTTTGGAATTATCCTTTTGGAATAAACCACAGTGTAAACCAAAAATCAAAAAGGCAACAGGCTAACAAATAAATCCCCTTCATGGAATATTTACGGCCCATAAAAAAAAATTGTATATCTAAAACTCTTAAATTGTACTCTTTAACTTTAAACACTTCACTCTCCTTCATAAATACAGTAATCCCTCGCTAGTTCGCGGGTCAGTTTTCGCTGGTTCAGTGTTTCGCGGGGTCCTGAAATGTTCAATTATAAATTAAAAAAACAAAAAAATATTTAACTGTAATTGCAGTAAAAAATACAACTCGTAATGTAAAATACAGTAATCACTCGCTAGTTCGCGGTTCAGTTTTCGCGGGTTCAGTGTTTCGCGGGGGTCCTGAAATATTCAATTATAAACTAAAGAAATATAACAAAAAACATTGAATTGTAATTGCAGTAAAAAATAAAAAAAAAATACAACTCGTAATGAAAAAGTACAGTAGGTAGTATTAGAGAAGAAAATAAACAGGATTCTTCTTATAAGATCGAAAGATATCAACAACCAGTGACTTGCTGGGTCAAAATATATGTAAGGTTGGCTACACTGATCAACCTTAGGTCGGTTTTCATTGCAAGGTGTCCGTTTTGTTTATTTGAATCAAAACCTTTGTTGTTCTCGGTTATTTTGATAACATTGTCGACTGTTTATTTGGAAGAAAGAAAGTACGTGTAATTTGATTCTGTTATCAGTTATCACAAATAAATCACGTTAAAAAAAAGAAGTTTACATATATTCTACAGTATTAAATTAAAGGCTAATAAAAGCTATTAAAAAATATTCAAAAAAGAATAAAAATTAATGAAAAATATTAAAATATAAATAATTGTAACAAGAGAAAATAAAAATATCAAAAAATAGAAGTTGAAATTAATAAAAAAAAATACAAAAGTTGTTTCCTTTGATCTGATTGGCTAATTCATATTAATAAAATATGAATTTTTTATTCATATTCATTTTTATATTATTATTATTAATTTTATTAATAATTTTTTATTGAATTTTATTAAAAAATTAATAAATTTTTTTTTATTAATTATTTCTTATCTTTTTCATTTTGTTTTTCATTTTTATTTACAACACAGTATAGTATTCAGTAAGGTCAGGATTCTCTCTCTGTTGGAAAGGTCGTTGTTTGAGCTTTAGAGGCTTTTATAAAGGCGCGTTCATTATTCGCGGATTTTCGATTTTTCGCGGGTGTCTTCGGTCCCCATTATCCGAGAAAAGTGAGGGATTACTGTATACCATAATGTAAACCAAAAATCAAAAAGGGAACAGGCCAACAAATAAATTCATGGAATATTTATGGTCAATAAAAAGAAATTGTAAATCCAAAACACTCTTAAATTGTACTCTTTTAACTTCTAAACACTTCACTCTCGTTCATAAATATAACAAAAGCAGTTATTCTGAGGTAAAATTGATAAACAAACAAAAGTCTTCACACAAACAAAGTTTTATTCAACAACAACAACAACGCGTTTCGAACACTTTGTGTTCATCATCAGTAAGACACCAACGATGTGGTGCTTAAGTGTTGGTCCAGTGAAAACAACCACAGAGTTCGAAACGCGTTGTTGTTGTTGTTGAATAAAACTTTGTTTGTGTGAAGACTTTGTTTGTTTATCCATTTTACCTTAGAATAAGTAAATACCACACAATTACGGATTACACAACTAATGATTTCATAAACAGTTAATAGCAATAACCCAAAAAATACACAATTATTAATATTATTTGTAGTAAATTGATATATCCTTAATATCGCCAATGATTACATAACATTTTGACACATTGTAAGTCAAATAAAAGGCAAATAAAGTTAATAAACAATAAAGTGTTTTTATTGTCAAAAAGTATATATTTTTGTTTTGTTTCTGTATAATGCCATTGTTTTTTTTTGTTTTTGTTTTTTTTTTATAACCTATTGAAACAAAATGGGCATTATATGTACTTTTAGAAAATAAAAACACTTTATTGTTTATTGACTTTATTTGCCTTTTATTTAACCTACAAATGTGTCAGATCATTTTGCCTCAGCCTTTATATATATTATATATATTATATAATATATATATTAATATATAATATATATATATACCGTAACAAGCGGTCTTCGTCAGAGTCAAAAACCCAACTGATGGTTGGTCAAAAACCCAACAGTTGGGTTTTTGACTCTGACGAAGACCGCTTGTTACGGTTGAAAGATCTTGGTCTTGTTTTCCCATTTCTTATTGTGGTTTGATCATTGATTGTTATTTTACGTGTTTATGTGAAATCTTTTTATTATATATATATATATATAAAATTGGTCTCTGAACCAGTGCGCTTGGTTTCCCTCTCTTATCTCTCCTGAAGACGGTTCAAACCGAAAATTAGAGACTGTAAGTGTGTTCTTTTGATTTCTCTATGTTCATTTTTCTATATTGAACTATATTTGTCCGTTTTAGATCGTATTTCCAACCAATATATATATATATATATATATATATATATATATATATTTTCTGGAAATGCACGAACCATATTGCGTGGAAATACATGTGATTTATGTTTGCACAGCATAACGGAGGCATTTGCTTGATTTTATATTACCTTTTCTCGCACAATATATCGTTGTTTTAACCAACCAATAGCGTGTAGGCTACTAATTAATATCATTAAGTTAATTAGTCTTAAAATAGATTCATGTTTATGAGTTTTCAGATCGTGTCTTATCTTAAAATCTGTAAAAGTAATGAAAGATATAAAGCAAAATGACTACTAAAACATGTTGGGTACTAATATATATTAGGGAAATAAATTACTTTTGAGTGATGCTGATAATACAGGAGTTTATTATAAACTGTATTGTGGATAACTATTATGCCATATATTTTCAACGTGACTATCATCTAATCTAACCTTTGTATAGGTGACATGTGTTTTTTGCCATTCGTTACGTTTTGATTTTCACTTATCAGTGAAGCAGTTATTATAATCGTAGTGAATTTCATATTAATTTTTTCTTTTGATAACGTTTTCTTTACTAAACACTTTTTCTTTCTTTTTGGAATTTTGTTTCAGGGTTAATATATGGAATCACCATTTCGTCTTTATTTCAAGACATCCTCAGAGCCATAAACTAACAAAAAAACAATAAACAATGGACATTTGTCATATCTACTTTACATTCATTATAAAAAAAATTAAAAAACTTACTCGAGGCTAGCTTCTAATACAGAACCAACAAAACCGTTATCTGTCATTGCATGTGCTGCTACCCAGCGATATTTATTCAAAACACTGTTTATTATATTACAATTTTTTTCTCTACATTGAACTATATATATATTTTTACTTTTCTGTTTTATATTTTTTTTGGCTTTTTTTTTCACTTGTTTTAAATGCTGTTGTCTGAGATAAGTTCCTCTTTGTCTGAGGGAATACCCGCATCATGCTGGTAGGCCAATGAGATAACAAAATTAAAAAGGAGTCACTCACAAACAAGATAAAACGAAACAGCTTATCTGTGTTGACGAAAAAAAGCCCGAGATCTTAGGAAAATACCAAGAAAAAAAAAACCCCCTATATTTTAGAGTTATGTTTACGTCTGACAGCTGAAGAAACTGGTTCGACTTTGATGAAACTTAAGTTTGTAACCTGAGACAATTTTTTTTCAGAAAAATCTTTAAAAGATGGAAATTTCGTACGAAGAGGTGTCACTGTATATTTTAACTTCAATCATGTAGACACAACACAGTTCATGGAAAAAATGTTATCTGTTTTTATCATGTTTATTCCTCTTAATTTATGTTTTTTTTTTCTTTTTTTTTATTAAACCGATCCCCTAGCGGGTGATAACGTCAGCCGTTTACCGGCTTTTTGTTTGATCGGTGTTTCTACATTGGGAGTCTTAAATTTTGCCCAACACTTTGTATATTTAGAATAGGGATGTTTAACGAGTACCTGGCATTGTACAGGCTCGGGACGGACGGCTTAACGTCCTCTTGTCCTCGGAGGAATAACCCAGTACCCCTAGGAAACCTAGCCTTAGTTAACTACCCACCTGTCTTTTAAGTGTCATGGTTTTTAATTACTTTCAAAGTTATAATACGGTTGAATTTCGACCTTTGGCACTGTTGCGTGGTGTAGCAGGAATGGATGTAACTAGGATAGCAACTATATATATAATTTCTGTTAAAAACTTCAAAAAACAATTGAAAACACACACACACACACACACACACACACACACACACACACACACACAGTCTATAATTTGTAGTTCAATAGTGTATTCATGACAAGCGGAAACACACAGAGTGTGCTTGATCTTCCTATTTATTCTCTCCTGATGACGGTTGAACCAAAAAATTACAGACTTAAATATTTGTCATTGAATTATTAAATTGGATCGCTTTTCAATATTCAAAGATATGCATATTAAACACTTATTAAAAACATAAATAAAAAACGGAAGAAAAAAACTTTTTTTTTAAAAAAAAAATATGTTCTTTTTATTTTTATTAATATGTATATAAGGTATTGTTTTCTTGACAACAAATTACTAATAAACACTTTTTCTTCTTCTCGGAGTTTGGTCTGGGTTAATATATGGAATCATCTTTTCGCCAACGTTTCGTCCTTATTTTAAGACATCCTCAGGGCTAAACAAAAACAATGGACATTTCTCATTTTTGTTAGTTTATTGCCCTGAGGATGTCTTAAAATAAAGACGAAACGTTGGCGAAAAGGTGATTCCATATATTAACCCTGACCAAATTCAAAGAAGAAGAAAAAGTGTTTATTAGTAATTTGTAGTCAAGAGAACAATACCTTATATAAATATAATAAAAATAAAATGAACTTTTTTTTTAAAAAAAAATTTTTTCTTACCTTATTTTTTTTTTTGGATAGTGATTGAAGAAAAAGTTTAGGCTGTTTATTTCTGAATTGAAAATCAATAAAAAGGGTTTTTATAAGGCAGTGTCTATGGTGGAATTGAAAACAAACACACCAATCACATCTTTAACAGTATAAATCTTTTGGAAACTTCATAATAGCCTTGCTGGTCAATTAACCATTATAACAAAAAAAAAAAAAATCTGGAGTGGGCTACTCTCAACTTAACTCGAAGTAAATATAAAATCCAACAAAGTAGACAATTAGTGCGAGTTTTTGTCTCAGTCTGCTGTTATATATTTAACTAAATATCACCACATATCTATTCTATATATATATATATATATATATATGTATATATATATATTTATAAAAAACAATTAAAAAGAAGATAGACACAGGAATAACTCACTTCTATATTTCGACCATCGTCGTCATCAGGAGGCGAGAGTCCCGCAGGAAGGCAGAGTGGTTGACTGAACACTGAACTGAACGTGTTCAGTCGCCACTCTCCTTCCTGAGGGACTCTTCGCCTCCTTATGACGACGATGGTTGAAATATAGAAGTGAGTTATTCCTGTGTCTATCTGTGTGCTATCTTCTTTTTAATTGTTTTTTTTTATTTAAAAGTCCGCTGGATCGTTTCTTTTAATTCCTAATAATATTATATATTTTATATATATATATATATATATAATATATATCATATGATCTAAACACACATCTATAAAAATATGGGAAAATAAGACTATAGATCATTTACAACACAGAATGGAAACAAGCAGGTCTTGGTCAGACGTATGGGTTTTGTTTTGACTCTGACGAAGACCGCTTGTTACGGTTGAAAGATCTTAGTCTTGTTTTCTCATTTCTTATTGTGGTTTGATCATTATTATATATATATATATATATATATATATATATATATATAGAGAGAGAGAGAGATAGAGAGAGAGAGAGCGAGAGCTCAAAAACGAAGAAAAGCAACGCACAGAGAAAGAGACACACTTACAAACTTAAATTTTCGGATGATCCGTCTTCAGGAGCAAATAGAATGGGCGACCACAAGCACGCTGGAAACACAACGGAGGAAACACAACTCTATCATAAAATAAAAGTTTTATGATATAGTATGTGATAAAGGTTTTCACATATTCCAGACAATAGTCGACATTATTCGTATGATGCTAATTACATAGTACATAAATAGTAAGGTAATAGCATTAACCGTCATACCTCGTCTATCACTGGTGAAATCGCTCGACCGGTTTTGCATCATCAATGGGACTAACGTTACCTTCCAAAATCACGGATATAAATAACTATTTTAACTCAATGGTGCAATACATGCCTAAATTTCCTACCTAATAGTTTTATTTTATTTTATTAAACTGTTTTTTTTTGTCTTTTACAATTTAAGTCGTCTCTGTTCTGTCCGTCCTTTCGTCTTTTCATGTTTTCTATTGGTTTAAATATTATGTCTGCCTGATCCTTAATTTGTTCATTTATTAGGTTATCAGTATTTTTGTGTTTATATATTTCCATTTCCTCTATTACGTTTAATCTTTTACCTTTTTGTGCTATTTAAATTAATTTTATTGTGTTTTCCTTATCTGTCGGGTTCATATCCGTGTTTTTTTAAATGGTTAGCAAAATTTGATTTATTCGTGTTATTTACATAATCATTAATATGTTCTTTAAATCTTTGTTTTAATGTTCTTTTAGTTTGCTCTATGTATATCTGTTTACAGTCTTTACACATTAATTATACGGTACTGTTTTCTTGACCACAAGATATTAACAAACACTTTTTCTTTTTCTCGAAGTTTGGTCAGGGTAAATATATAGAATCACCTTTTTGCCAACGTTTCGTTTTTATTTCAAGACATCCTCAGGGCTATAAACTAACAAAAAAACAATAAACAATGGACATTTGTCATTTCTACTTTAAAATAATTTATTTGTTATAATTATAATTAATAATTATAATTAATTTGTTTATGATGTTTCAAAGTAGAAATGACAAATGTCCATTGTTTATTTTTTTTTTGTTAATGTATAGCCCTGAGGATGTCTTGAAATAAAGACGAAACGTTGGCAAAAAGGTGATTCCATATATTTACCCTGACGAAACTCCGAGAAAAAGAAAAAGTGTTTGTATATATATATATATATATATATATATATATATATACCATGATAAACGAAAAACGGTCCGGCAGGACAAATAACAATTAAAATAAGCAGTGACACATAAACAGAAACACAACAAAGACTCACTTTTCAATATTTCGACCGTAATGGCGGTCGTCCTCAGGAGAAGAAGTGAATTGACGGAGCGACGACAGTCAACTGAAGAACTCACAGGGTGAGGGCTAAAGCAGTGCTGCCGCAAAGGAGACAAATAAAAAAGGAACTAGGAAGTCGAGAGCAAAAAAAAAAAAAAAAAAAATGTTTTTGAAAGGTAGAAAAAGGTTAAGAAAAGAAAAAATAAAGAAAATATATAGAACAATTAAAAATAAAAAATATTAAAAAAAAAATAAATAAAAAAAAAATAAAATAAAATTAAATAAATAAATAAATAAAAAACTAACGATTTAAATTCAAGCCAGGTTTCGAGCGTGCCCCCAGGAGCCAAATGTGGGCTTCCTCAGAAGCTTTTAAAGTAACTTGTCTGTTATCACTAGGGACTTGTTTAAGAACTTAGTTTAAGAACTTACTTTAAAAGCTTCTGAGGAAGCCCACATTTGGCTCCTGGGGGCACGCTCGAAACCTGGCTTGAATTTAAATCGTTAGTTTTTTATTTATTTATTTATTTATTTTATTTTATTTTATTTTTTTTTATTTATTTATTTTTTTTTTTAATATTTTTTTATTTTTAATTGTTCTATATATTTTCTTTATTTTTCTTTTCTTAACCTTTTTCTACCTTTCAAAAAACATTTTTTTTTTTTTTTTTTTTTTTTGCTCTCGACTTCCTAGTTCCTTTTTTATTTGTCTCCTTTGCGGCAGCACTGCTTTAGCCCTCACCCTGTGAGTTCTTCAGTTGACTGTCGTCGCTCCGTCAATTCACTTCTTCTCCTGAGGACGACCGCCATTACGGTCGAAATATTGAAAAGTGAGTCTTTGTTGTGTTTCTGTTTATGTGTCACTGCGTTATATTATATATATATATATATTATATATATATATTATATATATATATTTATATTTTTTACATTCCATTCCCCTATTTATTATTTGTTTAATTGTATTATTCGTTTTGAAAACTACCTTTACATAATATTGGTTTATTAACTTAGCAATTTTATGACTGCCTTCCCCTAAATAAGTTAAATATGTATATTTATTATTATTATTAACATTATTATTGTTGTGGCTATTATTCGGTTTTTTATTTTTTAGAATTTTATTTTTATTGTATCCATTGTTAATAGCTATTGCTTTTATTATATTAAGTTGTTTATTGAAGTTATTTTCGTTCATAGGTATTGATAATAGTCTATCTATCATAAAACGGAATTCTGAAATTGGCACCACTGAGTTAAAATAGTTATTTATATCAGTGATTTTGGAAGGTAGCGTTAGTCCCATTGATGAAGCAGCCATTGCGAAACCGGTCGAGCGACTTCACCAACAATAGACGAGGTATGACGGTTAATAATAATATCTTATTTACTAACCTGTGTGGCACCAACAATATGAATGTATTTTAATTCATAAATAATAGTTAGAAAGATAAATTACCACTCATTGTTATTCTCCATATATTATAAAATCATTCCTTTGAAGTTATTGTATTTTATTATAAATGTAATTTCAGTTGGAATGAGTTTTCTAAAGTCAATTAGATTCTGTGTTTTGTTCTTTCGTTTTATCTGATTTCTTCTTTATCCATTTAGAATATGCACTAACCTGTTAATAAATGCCTTCTCAGCCCCCCTCCCCAAACCTTTTTTTACCATTCTAAACTCAAATAAGAGTTTTTACTGGTTTCATTATACTTTATATTCGCGAGTATATCAGACTGGAGAGAAGGGGGGGGGGCTCAGGGTAGCTCAGTGGCTTGCGTAATCGCCTCTGGATCACTATGTCATAGGTTCAATACCCACTCTGGCTCTTGATTTATTCATATGTGAGGTGAATAAATCTAAGTATATCATACCTCGGAGAGGATGTTAAGCCGTCGGTGTGATATCATTCGCGAGTATATTAGACTGGAGAGGGAGGGCTCAGGGTAGCTCAGTGGCTTACATACTCGCCTCTGGACCACTATGTCATAGGTTCAATACCCACTCTGGCTCTTGATTTATTCATGTGTGAAGTAAATAAATCTAAGTATATCATACCGAGGATGTTAACCACAAAGGAATACACTTAGGTCGAGCGTTGACCCTTTGTTATACCACAAAATGAAGATTGATTCTACATTGAGGGTCTTAAAGCGTATTTAAATTAGGGTATCTTTAACGAGTATTTGACATCGTAGAGGCTACGGCTTAACGTCCTCTCTGAGAGACATAGTCAAGAACTGTATTTTTGGACACCTAGTGAAGAATTCTACTGTAGGACACAGTAAAGAACTGTATTGTTGAACACACAGTGAACTGTATTTTTTGACACATAGTGAAGAATTCTACTGTAAGACACAGTGAAGAACTGTATTGCAGAACACAGTGAACTGTATTTTTGGACACCTAGTGAAGAACTGTATTTAAGAACACAGTGAACTGTATTTTTGGACACCTAGTGAAGAACTCTATTGTAGGACACAGTGAAGAACTGTATTGTTGAACACAGTGAACTGTATTTTTCGACACATAGTGAGGAATTCTATTGTAGGACACAGTGAAGAACTGTATTTTTGGACACATAGTGAAGACGTCTATTGTAGGACACAGTGAAGAAGTGTATTTTTGGACACCTAATGAAGAACTCTATTGTAGGACACAGTGAAGAACTGTATTGCTGAACACAGTGAACTGTATTTTTGGACACCTAGTGAAGAACTCTATTGTAGGACACAGTGAAGAACTGTATTGCTGAACACAGTGAACTGTATTTTTGGACACCTAGTGAAGAACTCTATTGTAGGACACAGTGAAGAACTGTATTGTTGAACACAGTGAACTGTATTTTTGGACACATGTGAGGAATTTTTTGGACACAGTGAAGAACTGTATTTTTGGACAATAGTGAAGAGTCTATTGTAGGACACAGTGAAGAACTGTATTTTTGGACACCTAATGAAGAACTCTATTGTAGGGACACAGTGAAGAACTGTATTGCTGAACACAGTGAACTTTTTTTTGGACACCTAGTGAAGAACTCTATTGTAGGACACAGTGAAGAACTGTATTGCTGAACACAGTGAACTGTATTTTTGGACACATAGTGAAGAACTCTATTGTAGGACACATTGAAGAACTGTATTGTTGAACACAGTGAACTGTATTTTTGGACTCATGGTGAGGAATTCTATTGTAGGACACATGAAGAACTGTATTGTTGAACACACTGTGAAGAACTGTATTTTTGGACCCCTAGTGAAGAATTCTATTGTTAGATACATAGTGAAGAACTGTACTGTTGAACACAGTGAACTTTATTTTTGGACACCTAGTGAAGAATTCTATCGTAGGACACAGTGAAGAACTGTATTGTTGAACACACAGTAAAGAACTGTATTTTTGGAGACCTTGTGAAGAATTCTATTGTAGGATACAGTGATGGACTGTATTGTTTAACACAGTGGACTGTATTTTTGGACACATAGTGAATAATTCTATTGTAGGACACAGTGAAGAACTGTATTTTTGGACCCCTAGTGAAGAATTCTATTGTTAGATACACAGTGAAGAACTGTATTTTTGGACACATAGTGAAGAATTCTATTGTAGGACATGGTGAAGAACTGTATTGTTGAACGCATAGTGTCTATTGTAGGACACAGTGATGAAGAACCGTATTGTTGAACAAATAGTGAAGAATTGTATTTTTGGACACATAGTGAAGAATTCTATTGTTAGATACACAGTGAAGAACTGTATTTTTGGACACATAGTGAAGAATTCTATTGTAGGACATAGTGAAGCACTGTATTGTTGAACGCATAGTGTCTATCGTAGGACACAGTGATGAAGAACCGTATTGTTGAACAAATAGTGAAGAACTGTATTTTTGGACACATAGTGAAGAATTCTATTGTAGGACACAGTGAAGAACTGTATTGTTGAACACATAGTGTCTATCGTAGGACACAGTGATGAAGAACCGTATTGTTGAACAAATAGTGAAGAACTGTATTTTTGGACACATAGTGAAGAATTCTATTGTAGGACACAGTGAAGAACTGTATTGTTGAACACAAGGTCTATCGTAGGACACAGTGATGAAGAACCGTATTGTTGAACAAATAGTGAAGAACTGTATTTTTGGACACATAGTGAAGAATTCTATTGTAGGACACAGTGAAGAACTGTATTGTTGAACGCATAGTGTCTATCGTAGGACACAGTGATGAAGAACCGTATTGTTGAACAAATAGTGAAGAACTGTATTTTTGGACACATAGTGAAGAATTCTATTGTAGGACATAGTGAAGAACTGTATTGTTGAACACATAGTGTCTATCGTAGGACACAGTGATGAAGAACCGTATTGTTGAACAAATAGTGAAGAATTGTATTTTTGGACACATAGTGAAGAATTTATTGTAGGACACGTGAAGAACTGTATTGTTGAACACATAGTGTCTATTGTAGGACACAGTGATGAAGAACCGTATTGTTGAACAAATAGTGAAGAATTGTATTTTTGGACACATAGTGAAGAATTCTATTGTAGGACACAGTGAAGAACTGTATTGTTGAACACATAGTGTCTATTGTAGGACACAGTGATGAAGAACCGTATTGTTGAACAAATAGTGAAGAATTGTATTTTTGGACACATAGTGAAGAATTCTATTGTAGGACACAGTGAAGAACTGTATTGTTGAACACATAGTGTCTATTGTAGGACACAGTGGTGAAGAACCGTATTGTTGAACAAATAGTGAAGAACTGTATTTTTGGACACATAGTGAAGAATTCTATTGTAGGACACAGTGAAGAACTGTATTGTTGAACACATAGTGTCTATTGTAGGACACAGTGATGAAGAACCGTATTGTTGAACAAATAGTGAAGAATTGTATTTTTGGACACATAGTGAAGAATTCTATTGTAGGACACAGTGAAGAACTGTAT
>JAPFBL010000686.1:0-126957 GCA_026182355.1 Hermatobates lingyangjiaoensis
GAAGACTAAAATCCGAAATGTAACAAGCAGTCTACGTCATAGTTCAAAACTACTCATCCTCTTCCAACCTCTCAGCATGATGTTTCTCGATTTAGTGTTCCAGTTCAGTTTTTGACTCTGACGAAGACCGCATTTTACGATCAAAAGATCTTAATCTTTTCTATCTCATAATTGATTATTATTTGACATAAAATCATCTGAATTAACAATGATCAAACGTCAATATGAAATGCAACACACAAATGAATGAGATGTTTTTCAACCGTAACAAGGCTCGTTAAAAAGCTCGACATAATTTCACAAGGAACACTTGAAAAATAAAGTCAACACCTCAATTTGAGTAAGAAATCGGAAAAAAATATTAATATGGTTTATTTCTGGGGTTTAATAGTTGACATATATATTTAAACTAGCTGATATACCCGCCTTTACCCGAGAAACAATTTAGTTTCAACTCTAATAATAAATTACGTATAACGAAAACAATTTAAAATTTTCGATACTTCCGTTAGACCTAACTTTTTTGATATAAACGAAATTAATACAGAATTAAAATTATACATTACGCAAAAAAGATATAATCTAACACTGATTATAAATTGCACACATTGTCTAGTACAATTGATAGTTGATAGATTAGATTAAACAAATAATAAAAAGAATATTTTTTTGCTGAACAATACATCAAGAAATGTTGAAAGAAATCTTAAGCTCATTAAATGTAATATGGCTTATCTGTTAAATATAATGACACGAATTTTAAACCCACAAATCGTTTCAATTAGGAACCAGTTAGTTTCTAAGCCATATCACATTAAATTTTTTTTAATAATTTCAATTTGAAGACTTCACACAGTTTTAAATGTTTAATTACTATTATATC
Organism: Hermatobates lingyangjiaoensis; assembly: GCA_026182355.1. Lineage (NCBI taxonomy): Eukaryota > Metazoa > Arthropoda > Insecta > Hemiptera > Hermatobatidae > Hermatobates > Hermatobates lingyangjiaoensis. Next base: position 884 of record JAPFBL010000686.1, read on the forward strand.
AGTAAAAAAAAATTGTGTCTTAATAGGTTGAATAACAATATTTTGAAGGAATATTATTTGTTTATGAAGAAGCATTGTATTGAAAAGTGTCAATTGAGTTCTAAATGTTAAATTATACACACTTTTTAATGACATTAGGTAATGTTAAGAGTTATTATGTTAAGAACTATATATATTATATTATGTTAATTTAATATTAATTATATATATATATTATATATATATTATATATATTATTATTATATAATATCGTATATATATATTATAAGTTTTATATAAGTAATTTTGAATATTTCTTCACCAATTTTTTATGCTGTATATATCCTCTTATAAGTTTTACTAATTTAGACTTTCATAAACGTCTTCTAGTTAGATACCATCGATATATATAATAACTTTTCATTTTCCATATATGGAGTAGGGCGGATACTAATTACTAATAATTAAATATTTTAAAAATGATAATCAATTGGGAATAAATAAAGAAGTCCTTACATCTATTAAACTAAAACAAAATACTTTAGCTATTCTTTTGAGATTAATAGTTCAAATACTATCATTATTATTCGTCATACTGTCATGCATACTTAACCTACCAGCGGCCACCTTTATTAATTAAAGTCATAATATAAGCAAACAGGTTATAGAGCAAACCTTATCTACCATAATATTTTTGGGATATTACCTGAACCACAACTCTCATTTTTAAAAATATAATGATACGAATTTTAAACCCACAAATTGTTTAGCAACTTTACCTAAACCTTCCCGGGGATATAATTAATAATTTCCTAAATTTTCACGCCGATTGGATGTTTGGTTTTTGAATCAATCGAGTACAAACAAACAGACATACATACATTAATAAATATATAGAGATTAAATTAGACATTCTTGAATAGTTTGGTGAGAACTGTCAAAGAGCGGGAGGGAAAATTCATATTCATTAAAAAGTTCTGAGGTAAAATGAATAAGCAAAAACTCTCCACAGAAGTCAAGTTTTATTTAACAAACAACAACAACGCGTTTCGAACACTTTGTGTTCATCATCAGGAAGACACCAAGCATGTGGTGATGAAGGGTTGGTCCAGTGAAAACAACACTTTAATTTGTCTTCATCAACAATTGTTGTTGAAAACAACAACAGAATTGTTTAAGTTGTTTTGAACAACAATTCTTTCACTAGGCTAATCCTTGATTGAATAAATCAATTGATTAAATGTATTTATTAGAGTAGGGATCTTTAACGAGTACGTGACATCGTACAGGCTGGGGACCGACGGTTCAACATTCTTCTTCGAGAGCCGACTTGTTCAGATTTATTCAAATCTATAAAAACCCATGAAGTTTTATTTAATAACAACAACGCGTTTCAAACACTTTGTGTTCATCATCAGGAAGACACCAACGATGTGGTGCTAAAGGGTTAAATCCAGTGATGACAACTCCACTGAAAATACTTCTTAAAAACAACTCTTCCGTGAAAGTTATTTTCACAGGACCCAACCCTTCAGCACCACATCCTTGGTGTCTTCCAGATGGTGAACACAAAGAGTTCTAATTGGAATTTACTTGATGTGTAATCTATATTCTCTTTTCAAATCAAGGAATTCTCCTGATTCGGTCAAGGACCTTGTCTATACGGGGGTTATTCGTTCAGCGATGACTTATGGATGCTCCGTCTGGTTTAGAGCTGCACCAACGAACAAGGCGTGTATCCAGATTGTTCAAAATAAGTGTGCCCGCCTTATAGCCAGGGCTCCCTGGTACGTCCGTAATGTTGATATTCACCATGATTTGAAAATGGCATCCATAGATAGCTACATCACTCGACTTACTACCAATGAAGACAACAAACTATCTACCCATCCAAACCTCCTTGTACAAACTCAAATCCTGTCGCCAACCTTCCTCAACCTCACTAAATAATTACTTCATCCAGTGACTATCTGACTACCTTTCCAGTTCATGACTCAAAGCATTGAAAACTATGACTAACAAGACACATGACCGCGAATACGACATCATTACTGTACAGACTAACTTAAATCCACATGAATTATGAACTCCATGTTATAGTAGCACGTAAACAAGAAGTAGAAGGCCTCTGGTTGGAACTGCTAGTTACGACGTGCACTATAGTGCGCGGTTATATTCGTTGGTCGTTGGTCGTTGGTAAAGAGTTCTAAACACGTTGCTGTTGAATAAAACTTCATTTGTGTGGACACTTTTGTTTGTTTATCCATTTTACCTGAGAATGTGTAAAATACCACACAATTACAGATTACACAACTAATGATTTACCTTTTTGATTTAAACTTACTTTTTACCCATTTTACCTTAGAATGTGTAAAATACGACACAATTACAGATCACACAACTAATGATTTACCTTTTTGATTTCAAACTTACTTTTTACCCATTTTACCTTAGAATGTGTAAAATACGACACAATTACAGATCACACAACTAATGATTTACCTTTTTGATTTCAAACTTACTTTTTACCCATTTTACCTTAGAATGTGTAAAATACCATGCAATTACAGATAACACAACTAATGATTTACATTTTTGATTTTAAACTTTTTTTTCCATTTTACCTTAGAATGTGTAAAATACAACACAATTACAGATTACACAACTAATGATTTACCTTTTTGATTTCAAACTTACTTTTTAGCCATTTTACCTTAGAATGAGTAAATACCACACAATTACAGATTACACAACTAATGATTTACCTTTTTGATTTAAACTTTTTTTTCCCCTTTTTACCTTAGATGTGTAAAATACGACACAATTACAGATTACACAACTAATGATTTATCTTTTTGATTTCAAACTTACTTTTTACCCATTTTACCTTAGAATGTGTAAAATACTACACAATTACAGATCACACAACTAATGATTTACCTTTTGATTTCAAACTTACTTTTTACCCATTTTACCTTAGAATGTGTGAAATACCACACAATTAAAGATTACACAACTAATGATTTACCTTTTTGATTTCAAACTTACGTTTACCCATTTTACCATAGAATGTGTAAAATACCACACAATTACAGATAACACAACTAATGATTTACCTTTTGATTTCAAACTTACATTTTACCCATTTTACCTTAGAATGTGTGAAATACCACACAATTACAGATTACACAACTAATGATTTACCGTTTTCATTTCAAACTTACTTTTTACCCATTTTACCTTAGAATGTGTGAAATACCACACAATTACAGATTATACAACTAATGATTTACCTTTTTGATTTCAAACTTACTTTTTACGCATTTTACCTTAGAATGTGTGAAATACCACACAATTACAGATCACACAACTAATGATTTACCTTTTTGATTTTAAACTTTCTTTTACCCATTTTACCTTAGAATGTGTAAAATACCACACAATTACAGATTACACAACTAATAATTTACCTTTTCGATTTCAAACTTACTTTTTACCCATTTTACCTTAGAATGTGTGAAATACCACACAATTACAGATAACACAACTAATGATTTACCTTTTTCATTTCAAACTTACTTTTTACCCATTTTACCATAGAATGTGTGAAATACCACACAATTACAGATTACACAACTAATGATTTACCTTTTTGATTTCAAACTTACTTTTTACCCATTTTACCTTAGAATGTGTGAAATACCACATAATTAAAGATTACACAACTAATGATTTACCTTTTTGATTTCAAACTTACGTTTACCCATTTTACCATAGAATGTGTGAAATACCACACAATTACAGATAACACAACTAATGATTTACCTTTTTCATTTCAAACTTACATTTTACCCATTTTACCTTAGAATGTGTGAAATACCACACAATTACAGATTACACAACTAATGATTTACCGTTTTCATTTCAAACTTACTTTTTACCCATTTTACCTTAGAATGTGTGAAATACCACACAATTACAGATTACACAACTAATGATTTACCTTTTTGATTTAAACTTACTTTTTACGCATTTTACCTTAGAATGTGTAAAATACCACACAATTACAGATAACACAACGAATGATTTCCTTTTTTGATTTTAAACTTACTTTTTACCCATTTTACCTTAGAATGTGTAAAATACCATGCAATTACAGATAACACAACTAATGATTTACCTTTTTGATTTTAAACTTTTTTTTACCCATTTTACCTTAGAATGTGTAAAATACCACACAATTACAGATCACACAACTAATGATTCATTAAATGAAAATTTATAACTGAATAGAAAAAGAATAGGTAATAAATTAAAACAAATTATTTTATAGATTTATCAAGATCTAAACCTATGAAATTAAATAACCACAATGTTTTATTGATTGACAAAATATGTTTGCTGATCGGATAAAATAAATAAGCAATAATGCGTTGAAAATGTAAAAACTTGTTCTCACATCTTTAGATGACGAATTTCTTATAGAGGGATGGTATAATAAATAACGTCAACGTGTTGGGAATAATTCTCAACTGGCGTTAAGATTTCTTGAGGGTGTTAAGAGGGAGTGGGTGGTAAGAAGTTTCACCCCCTATTTTCAGCCTGGGGCGGTTTTTCCGGGTGATCTCATTTTCCCCCCTTTCCCTCCCTAAGAACTCATACCACCCACTTCGACAAAATGCCACTTTTGCTTGGCGACCGCTGTACCATCACCCCACAACCCCCAACCACCACCAATCTCTTATCAACACCCTCTCACCACCCCAAACCAAACCAACCCCCCCAAAAGCGACCAAAAAGGGGATAGAACTGCTGATGGAGTCTGGAGGGGGTAATGGTCCAATTTGTGGCCCCAAGGAAGTAAGTGGGGCGACGACTAGCAAGGGAGGAAACAGTGTTGACTCCGCTTTATTATGGGGACAACAATGAATTTACTATTTCCTTATTATTATTATTTTCCCCACTAACCCATAATCAACACTTAAAATTCCAAAAATAGTCAAACAACACAAAAATAAGTCATTCGTTTCGTCATTACCACAGTGGGTAGGTTAGGTTAGGATAATGTCTGTGTGTGTGTGTGTGTGCTGGTGGGTCAGTGTGTTAGGATTGTTTGTTACCACGCTACAGTCCAGAATCATTGATGGATCAAGTCGAATTTTACACAAACATGGGCCCCATAGTGTAAGTGAGCCATATTGTTTGCAAGCAATGATGCATCATAGGAAAGCTACTTTTTTTTCTAAAACCCTGTTTTTCGGGTACTTCACCCCCCCCCCCCCACCTACCCCCCCCCATCAACCAACAAACCAACCAAAAACAACTAATTCTAAAAGTCTTAAAATTTTGGCAATATTTTTGAGCCTACAAACGCAACACACGAAAAATAACCTCAGATTTATAAAACCACAGATAATTTTAATTCAAACATAGTGCAATCACTTATTATGTGGTATTTACTCATTGTAGGGTAGGTTAGATTGCAGTCAGTGGCAGTTCCACAAGGGAACACACGTAGGCGTGGCATTGGCCCTTTGTGATAACATACAATGAAGGTTGATTCTACAGTGGGAGTCCTAAATGTATTTAGAGTAGGGATCTTTAACGAGTACCTGACATCGTACAGGCTCGGGACCGACAGTTTAACGTCCTACTCCGGGGGACGACGTGCTCAGATTTATTTACCTCCCGAGGATCGAACCCCGTTCCTATCAGTTCAGAGGCGACAACGTAACCACTGAGCTAATTTAGTATTTCCTTATTATTATTATTTTTCCCACTAAACTATTAACAAAACTTATTTTTAAAATAGTCAAACAACAAAGAAATAAGTCACTCGTTTCGTCATTACCACAGAAGGTAGGTTAGGTTAGGTTGCAGTGGCAGTCCCACAAGGGAACACACGTAGGCCGAGCATTCCCCCTTTGTGATACCACACAATGAAGATTGATTCAACAGTGGGAGTCCTAAATTTTGCCTAACTCAAGTGTATTTAAATAGGCATCATTAAGGAGTACCTGACATCGTACAGGTTCGGGATCGACGGTTTAAAGTCCTTCTCGGAGGGACGACGCCCTCAGATTTATTCACCTCCCGGGGATCGAACCCCGGTTTTATCAGTTCAGAGGCGAGCACGTAACAACTAATCTAGACTAGCCCCTCTACCACCTAGTAATCTACCACTCTCTACCTCTACCCCAAATATTGTTAATATTAAACATACAATATACCGGTCTTACCTCGTACACTGCTGCTGTAGCTCTCGAACCGGTTTCAGGTGTCACCCACCTATGACCAGATAAGTAGTTCTTGTTGAAGATGGGTGACACCGGAAACCTGCCCGAGACCTACAACAGCAGTGTACAGGATAAGATGGTATATTGTATGTTTAATAATTACAGAAATAGTCAGTCATTTAGATATTTCAACAAATAAGTATATACAATTCTAACGTGTAACCTCCTATATTCTGGTGTTTACCCATTGTAGGGTAAAAAGTTAATGAAATGGTCTCCACATATAAAAATTTAATAATATAAACAACGCGTTTCGAACACGTAATGTTCTTCCTCAGGCATTAACTAATGGTGAGTGTCACTAGTACAACTGACACTCAGTGTACCACACACTCACCCTTAGTTAATGCCTGAGGAAGAACACTACGTGTTCGAAACGCGTTATTCTTATACTATTAAATATTAATATGTGGAGACCATATCATTAACTGTTTACCCTACAATATGTATAAACAACCATCTAAACAGCAAGCTTCAGAATCGAATATGAAAACAAAGAATAAAATACTTGTATATAAAAAAAAATTCTCGATTATTACATTGACTTAAACTTACATTGACTTAAATTTAATAATATGTAATTTAGGTAAGTAATTTAAAATATTGATGATATTCAAAGATAGAATTGAAATTTTCTATCGAAATAGTTTCGTGATTTTCGTGATTTTTATTAAGTAGTTTTCAAGATTTTAGTGATTTTAAATTTAAAAATACATAGGTATTAATAAAATAAATGAAAAATAATGCAATTGAAAGATAGATTAAGAATTTTATCGAAGTAGTTATGAGATTTTTATAAATTCTTATCGAAATAGTTTTCAAGATTTTTATAAATTCTTATCGAAATAGATTTCAAGATTTTTATAAATTCTTATCGAAATAGTTTTCAAGATTTTTATAAATTCTTATCGAAATAGTTTTCAAGATTTTTATAAATTCTTATCGAAATAGTTTTCAAGATTTTTATAAATTCTTCTCCAAATAGTTTTTAAGATTTTTATAAATTCTTATCGAAATAGTTTTCAAGATTTTTATAAATTCTTATCGAAATAGTTTTCAAGATTTTTATAAATTCTTATCGAAATAGTTTTCAAGATTTTTGTAAATTCTTATCAAAATAGTTTTCAAGATTTTTATAAATTCTTATCGAAATAGTTTTCAAGATTTCTGTAAATTATTTTTCGATATAGTTGCAATTATATATTGCAAATTACGATAATTTGCAATTATCCTGATTTTCATCGAATTAGTTTTGAAATTTTTGTGATTTCTATTTAAAATATTTGTAAAATTTTGGTGTGATTTTCTAAGGAAATAACAAAAAATTTAGATTTTTCCAACTATAATAAGAATGTTTGATAAATATTTTGATAGAACATGCTTTGACTTAAATTTAAAAAATATTCAGGTATTCAGAAAGTAATTTAAAATAATGTAATTTAATGATACAATTAAAATTTTCTATCGAAATAGTTCGGTGATTTTCGTGATTTTTATGTAAGTAGTTTTCAAGATGTTAATGATTTAAAATTTAAAAATACACAGGTATTAAATGAATTAATTTAATATAACTAAGTTCGAAATGGAATTAAAGCTATCCATGAGGAGAGCTTTGTGCTTTTCTAAAAAAATTAGTTTGTGATTTTTAATACACACAGAAATAGTTTTACGAAATACCAAAACATTCGATTTTATGTATGAACATGAAAAATACGCATTTTTCAACTTGGCCTGCTCTAATAAGTGCTGTCATAATGACGTATTAATTTTAGAATCAATTATAATGCTGCCTAATTAGGATGACTGTGATTTGTAACTGTATTTCAATTACAGCAATAAGATATGCCTCATGACCGATTTCATACAACTAATTAGTAGATAGGAATTAAGACGTATAGGCAGATACCATACGAAAAGAGATTTCCATTTATTTAATAGTATATCAACGATCAAACGACAATAAGAAATGAGAAAACAAGACTAAGAACTTTAGATCTTTCAGTTCTTACTATTGGGTTTTTGACTCTTACGAAGAACCCTTGTTACGGTTGAAAGATCTTAGTCATGTTTTCCCAATATATATATATATATATACGACTTCGAGATTAACAAAGAGCAACACACAAAGTAGGGAAACACACTTACAGACTCAAATTTTCGGGTAATCCGTCTTCAGGAGAAAAGAGAATGGGAGACGAAGCACGTTGTAGGCGCAACGGCAAGTAATGGGTTACAACGCCTACAACGTGCTTGGCCTCCCATTCTCTTTTCTCCTGAAGACGGATTACCCGAAAATTTGAGTCTGTAAGTGTGTTTCCCTACTTTGTGTGTTGCTCTTTGTTAATCTCGAACTCGAATTGTGTCCAGTTTGGATCGTATTTCGTTTTATCAGTGAATATATATATATACATGCTTTTAAAAACCGGGTGTCTGTTTCCACTTGATTTAATTTTGTCTTATATTTTTCCAAAATACGAAATTTTTTCTTCAACTCAGAACTCAACTTAAAAATTAAATCAAGTGGAAACAGACATCCAGTTTTTAAAAGCATGTATTGAAGAAGGACTGCTCCCAACTTTTACAAATATATATAATAATATATAATATATATATATATATATATATTATATATACCACAAATAAAAGAACCGGTCCAGCGGACCTTTTTAAATAAAATAAATTCAAAACGAATGAAACACACAGAAAGACAAAGACATAACTAACATCCATATTTCGACCATAGTCTGTGTGTTTCCTTCGTTTTGAATTTAATATATATATATATATATAATCATCAAACAGCATTATGAATGGAAAAAAAAAGATTAGATCTTTCAAAACATTACAAGTGGTTTTCGTCAGAGTCAAAATATCCAACTGTTGACAGAATCATTGACTCTGACGAAGACCATTTATTAAGGTTGACAGATCTTAGACGTTGTTTTTTTTCATTTCATATTATTGATTGTTATTTCACGTGTTTATATGAAATCTTTTTATATAATAATATAGAAAATACCTTCGTTAAGGATGGGTTACACAATGAATTTTTTAGAATTTTACCTACATTTTACAAATTCGAGCTACATTTGTAAACACCAGCATACCATTGGAAGTAGTTAGTGATAACACGGAAACTTTAGTTTGCGAATTACCTTGCCAATTCGCAGCATTCATTCATCATAGCGTAATTAACATACTTCCTTTTTTTTCCAAATTTTTAGTTAGAAAGTTTTATTAAATGGAAATATACTATTGTGTAAAGTACATATGCTAGTAGGGCAGTTCTTGAATGACACTGGTTAGTATGATAATGTTCGATCAATTTCTTTATTTTTTTTATTTTACCAAATAATACGAGTTTTTTGTGATCCAAACAGGACCTGCAAGCCATTATAGTTCAATCATTTAATACTACGGTATATGTTGAGTCTTCTTGTTTATGGGTTTTAATAAAGCGTAATATCTTTCATTTTAATATTATATTAAATAAAATAGTATCATAATATGCTCAGAAAAATAGCAAGTAATTAATAGTGATACATGCTATATCAGAAATGAAATGAAAAAATTAAGACCCCCCACCCGCCCTGATACGACTCTCCATAAATTCTATATACAGTATTACTTGAAACCAGTCTTGAAAGATAGCATTACTGAGCAGATATCGGTCAAACATATTTTCAGCCTTCGACTAGAGTAGGAAGGAATCTGCCAGCATGTTAATTACTAACTGAAATTATTAACAGTAATGGGTAAATATTGATTAAGATTCCAGAATTGATGTCAGTTTTCTAAACTGATAAACGAATTTTCACATAGTTACTAGATGTATCGTAAGAAAAATAATCCAAAGATTATACAATTTGGAGAAAGATTATAGATTGGATCGTTTTCAGTGTTCAAATATTTTTATGTTTGGTTGATCAACAAATTTCCCATCTATAAACGATGTACAATTTGAAGAAGGATTATAGATTGGGCCGTTTTCATTCTTCAATATTTGTATGTATGGTTGATCAACAAATTTCCGATCCATAAATAAAGGATGTACAATTTTGACATGGATTATGGATTGGGATTTTTTGATTCTCCAGATATTTGTATACTTCGTTTGATCACAAAATTTTCAATCCGTAAACGATGTACAATTTTGACAACGATTATGGATCGTCCATTTTTAATTTCTTCAGATATTTGTATATTTTGTTGAACCCAAAATTTGCGACCCATAAACGATGTACATTTTGAAAAAGGATTATAGATTGCACAGTTTTTGATTCTTCAGATATTTGTATATTTGGTTGAACACCAAATTTGCAAACCAAAAACGATGTACAATTTGAAAAAGGATTATAGATTGCACAGTTTTTGATTCTTCAGATATTTGTATATTTGGTTGAACACCAAATTTGCGAACCAAAAACGATGTACAATTTGAAAAAGGATTATAGATAGCACTGTTTATGATTCTTCAGATATTTGTATATTTGGTTGATCCCGAACGTTCTGATCCATGAAGGTAATTGAATATCCAATGCGTCATTACAGACGTCAACCGGAGACAGTGAAGTTAACTCCTGGAAAAGTTCCTTATCTCTGACTGACGTACAGGGTTTAAGGCTGGCGTTTTGGACAAACAACTTTACAGACGGCTACTCCAAGGGAAATATCTGAAATACTTCATGACATTTGTATTGTCAAAAGGGCAGGCTGTTTGACTAACCCTCCACTATAAGGAATTATGCTGTGTGCACACTTCTCTTAGACTAAAGGGACCCACGTAAAAAGTATCGACCTGAATCATGCTTTGCTTATGAATTGACCGAAAATCCGGAAGACATGGTTACAAAACCAAAACAGGTCCATAACCCAAAAAAAGCGTTTTATAGTATTTATACCTATTGTATAGCATAATACCAACACATCACATAGTATAATATATATTTGTCAAGTGTACACCGACGTACATAATTTTGAATGAAGTTGATTTTTGTTATGAAAAATAATAATACAATAAAAAAAGAATCTTTATGTACGATGCATAGTATTACTGAAATAATTATAGAAAAATACATAAGTTACATAGATAAAGTTACACAACCTAAAACCAAATAGGCTTTTATAAATTTTATTATTTCATTGTAATTAATTTCTGTATACCTAAACAAACCGTTGATTTTAAAGATATTTCACTCATTAATGCATAAAGAGAGCTCATCAATTTTTTTCATCGCGACCTAGTTAAATTTCCTTAATTCTTTACGACACCACGGAACTTATATAAAAATTTAGTAAAATTGATTACTAATGAAATTACGTAGATTAATACACGATAAAAAGATGGTAGGTTTTAAAGGACACGGATGCAGTTTACCCCCTTAGTGATCCCTTTAGGGTCAGGATCTCCATTGTGCCCTGTCGTGACACCTTGGAGGCAGGACGTAACCTTCTAGGGAAGGCCTTCTTAAACTATGGGTCGTTAACCCAAATGGGGTCGCGACGCACAATTCTGGGGTCGCGAGAGATTTAATGTCAAATATTTAAATACACGATTTTATCTGGATATGTATTTATGCAGTCACAACACGGGAGTAATACTTCATATAAAAAAAATTGATCAAAATGAGTTGACAAAAAAAATATTGAATTTGTATTGTAACCCATGATTTCGATTGCAACTATGTTAATCTTCATGAGAAATGTGCTGTTTTTCGCATTCACTTCAGTATGAAACGATCATAGTAACCATTAAAATCATCTGGTTCAATGAAAAAAAAAAAATTTTTTTAGCGATGTACCATTTATATGTTACATTTAGAACTAAATTTTCTAAAATCGCTGATATGGCGTTAAATGTTCTGCTATTCAATACCACATATTTATGTGAAATTACTTTCGCAGCTATAACACATTATATCCCAATATCGCTAATCGCTGAAAAATGTAGAAGGGTCTTACGTCCAGCAGTGTCAAACATTCATCCAAGATTTAATTTGTTAAGCAATAAAAAGCAGGCACATACATCTCATGAATTTTGTTCCTTTAATTTTAATGCTTACTACCTCAACGACTGCGTGCGAATATATATTTTAATATGTATATGAACATTGTTACCTAATAAATAAATCATCAAAAAATATTTTAAGGTTTCTTTTCTATTTATATGGGGTCGCCAGGAAACTCACAATCATAAATGGGTCATGAATGAAAAAAGTTTAAGAAGCTCTACTCTAGGGGATCAGGATCCCACTTGAACCCAAAATGAATCCCCTGGGGGTCAAAATCCCTATTGTGCCCCCTACCATCATCTCTAGGAGGTCAAACCCTCAGTTTGAAGTGCCCCCAATTAAGACTAAACTTCGAAAATGAAAAAAAGCGTTAACTATAACCTGTTTAGGTAACAAAAACAAAGAATTATATAATCTAAACTTGAAAATGACAATCATGACAAATAATTTTGCATTAAAACCCTTTTATTATTTCTATTCAAGTTATATTTAGAATTGCACAATAAAAATTATAATTTTTATCAGTAAGCATATAACATTCTATTTTATCTATGTAGTATGGTATAAGAAGAGAAAATGAAATACATATAGTAAATAACTTAATAGCCCAAAGGCATTTATTATTCTGTAGGTTGTCTTAGGTATTAGACAGAGAAATACTGGCCCATTCCTTTGGCAATTTGCTTAGAGTTTAAAAAGATTACGAATATAATTGTATTACTTCTATGAATAGCGATGTAGGAATAATTGAATGTAGTTTTTTTCTTAATGTTTGGAATAAACAAATATGAAGTTAAATACGAAAAGACTATAAAAAATTAATAAAAGGTATAAAACCAAAAATGTTCTGAGCATATTATATAAGAATACTATATTATTACATAATATATAAGAATAGTTGTGAATACGTAAACAACTACAAAAACCTGGGCCCCCATGGAATCCCTTATACTCTGCACAACTTTCATTTATTATTTGCAGAAAACGTTTATAGAACAATACATCAAAATCATTAATCGACTCCAACAAATGACAATAGTGAATACCAAAGTCATCCAAGAAACTAGAAAACAAATTAATAATTAATTTAGCACGAGAATAAAGCCTTGAATTTCTGAATCATACGTCACAAAGATTGCAAATATCATAATTTATGTTAACCATTATTTCTACCAGGCATCTAAGCATCTACTTAAGTAAACAAATTAACAAAACCTATATTTTTGAACTATAAGATACTAAGATTATAACTCTTCTAATACTCAATAAACAATATTTGAAAAAATATGTAGATTATCAATATTTTTATACTGAAAAGCAGTATTCGAAGTTTAATTTAAGAGGAAAGAAGACAAGAATTAAATATGTATACCTACTTACGTTTTAAAAAATACAAAGGTAAAAATGGTAAAAATCTATTGTTTTACCCTTGTGAGTTTTCAATTTTTGTTGACCATGTACCAGTTTTGTTAAAATAGTGTGCTAAATAAATATAAAAATGTTTTTAGCCCTGAAGATGATATAAACATATATCGAAACGTTGGAAACGAAATTTTATTTGAATATTGGACGAAAAACCCTGAATAAATCGCAAAATATATATATTTTTTCAAAACGAATAAAATTCGTTTCAAACGAATGAACATGAAATTCAAAACGAAGGAAACACACAGAAAGACACAGACATAACTCAAATCGATATTTGGACTATCGTCGTCATCAGGAGGTGTGAAGAGCGAAGAGTCCCGACGGAACGCAGGGCGGTGACTCATATATATATATATATATATATATATATCTCAATGATCAAACCACAATAAGAAATGGGAAAACAAGACTAAGATCTTCACCAAATGTTCTCTGCATCTAGTGTTCCTCTTGGGTTTTTGACTCTGAAGAAGACCGCTTGTTACGGTTGAAAGATCTTAGTCTTGTTTTCTCTTTTTTCTTATTGTGGTTTGACCATTGATTGTTATTTCACGTTTTTAAGTGATATCTTTATTATATTTATATATATACGCAGATGAATCACAATAAACACGTGATGCAATCAATGAAAACAAACCACAAGGAAAAAAAGGAAACAGATAGAAAAAATGCTGTAGAGATAGAGCATTTTTTCTATCTGTTTTCTTTTTTTCCTTGTGGTTTGTTTTCATATATATATATATATATATATATATATATATATATTACAGTAGTTTACTCATTTTGGACATGAACTCAGTCTTGATGAAAGAAAATTAGCTAGGAGATTTCAAAAGCTCAATTGAAAAAGGTTCCATGCAATGAGGTCAATTGATTTGTTTATAACTTGTATATAAGAAGGAGTGCTTCCTACCTTTACATATATATATAATTATTGAAAATGACACCAAAATTAGCTGATACCTGTTTCTTAACAAGTTTCTCAATTTTTCTAAATAACACTTTCTTTATTTAGAAAAATTTAGAAACTTGATAAGAAACAGGTATCAGCTAAATTTAGCATCATTTTCAATAATGCCTGTGGCAAAGTAGGACGCCTACAATAATTTACGAATCTATATAACTATATGTATATTATATATAATTATTATAATATTATTATTATAATGGGATGCCATTATTGATGACCTCAAATTATAATATTGGGATGACAACTACTAAGCTTTCAAGACGATTGAGCATAGGGTGTCCATAAAGTCCATTGTAGTTTAAAAAAATTATAACTTATTTGTATTTACGATAGAAATAATCTGTAAAAAAGATTAGAAGGAAGTAAACCTACATTTTTTAAGGTTTTATTCTAAAAATAATTTTTAGTTTCCACAGTCCTCCATTATTAGCAATATAGAGGGTAATACGCTTTTGCAGTTTACGGAAAACATGCTACAACTGATTTACAATAATCTGAAAAATCTTATTAGTTATTTTAGCTTTCAAATCTTCAAATACACATGTTTTAGATGCATGCACAGTTGTTTTCACATACCCCACATAAGAAAAATCTAATGGAGTCAAGTCTGGCGTGAAGATGAATGAAATGGTTCACCTCTTCCGATTTATCTGTTAGGAAGTTCGTGATTTAACTGTATGGAAGAGGTTACCACATGATGGAGGTTAAGTGGATAACATTTCAATAAAATATTAAAAAATATAGATTTACTTCTTTCTAATCCTTTTTACAGATCATTTCTATCCCAGCTACAAATAAGGGTATATTTTTTTTAAAACGCACAAAGACTTTATGGACACCCAGTATATATATAAACTAGAATTAAAAAATGAACACATGAGAAAGGAAATCACTGAACTCACTACTATATTTCGATGTCCTCGTCTTCAGGAAAAGAAGTGAATCGCTCCAAAGGCTGATAACGACTAACTTGGCGTTCGAACTGAAGCCGGTAACAACTTTAAAAAAAAATAAATAAATAAATAAATAAAAAATAAAAAAAGTATAATTAAAAATATATATATATATATATATCCCGCGTTTAATTTTAGTTTTATGTTTTTTCCTTTCCTTTCTCTTTTTTACTTTTCTCCTCCCTTTTACTTAAATATCACTTTTATAATTTTACTTACTCACAGTCTAAAGTGGTTCACGTTGGTAAGGTGGCTGCACTGCGTGTCATTGTATCGCGCCAGTTTACATCGGCCAGTGGACGCATTTACGTATCAGTTCCTTCATTATTTCTCCGTTTATTTTCTTTCTTTCTACTCTCCTGAAGACGGCAAGACGACGAAATTATCGAGATTCGTGAGTGTTCGTCCTTTTTCTTGTGTTCTCTAGCTGTTACTTTAATTTATATATATATATATATAATATATATATATATAATATATATATATATATATATATAGTTTAACTATGAAAGAAAATGTTATTAAAGCCATCTCTCTTACCCTGTATAATAAAGACAGATGTATTGGTCAGATATTGTGTAGGGCAAAAGACATATTGTTATCTCAATAAGTGAGCGAGGGTGGGGGAGTGGGAGGCGTGAGTGAAGAGGCCCGACTGATATAGGGAAGGGCATTGCTGTTTAATATCGTAGGGCTTATACCCAACCCTAGGGGGTCACTACATCCTTCTAACATACAGCATACGAGACCAATACCTTCTAGCTATAGCAACAGTTAACACAATTCAACATCTTTCATATTTAAATCCAAAAAAAAAATATATTCAATCATTTAATAATGGAAAAGGAATAAAAAAATATCATATTACTAGACTACCCGTGACGCATTGAATGACTCAGATATTATAACAAAAGGTATTGAAAATAGCACATTGAATGTCATTGACAGATAATTATAAGTGTTGTTTTTGTTATTAAGGAACGGAAACAACAGACTCGTATATAAGCCAATTCATGACCTGTCATTTAAAGAAACCGGAATAAAAGAATATATATTACTAGACTAAAAGCAATGGAGTTCTACTTGCTCCTTGATCCAATTTTCGGAACAAAGTCATAATTTCTTTTTATTTAACATTATTCAAGTAATAAATAATGAATGAACGAATGAACAAATATATAACAGTTGACAAGCATTCAAAAAAACTGAATTTAATTCCTATTTAATTACGCCCAAACATCAATTTTGCGTACTTTTTCTAGAATACAGCGATGAAACACTCGACTAAATTGTGATGAGTTTATTGTAGGATAAACCATAATGCAAAAATTAAAAGAATCTAGAATTAGCTGCATAGAAGAGATACGACAGAATATGTTGACTGAAAGCTCAATTTGTTTCCAAAAAAAAAATGACATTTCATTATGCATAATACTTTTGAAACAATAAGATACAATCTACTCCATGAAACCCAATATATAAATGGAATCCATTTATTTACTTTTATTGTGCGCGTATTTATAAGGCTTATACGTAGTAGCGTGGACAAAACGCTTAAAAAATAACTTTTATTTTTTATTAAAAACAAATATTTTTTATTATTATTATTTTTATTTTACGATCACTATTGAACTGCGTATAAAAAAGATTCTATTGTTTTTATCTATTCTGTACTAAAGTGCACAAGTAGATAGCATTAACTCCTCTAAGAACCTATAGAGAAACTTATAGAAACATAAGTTTCTCTATAATTGTCTATAAGTTTTTCGATAAGTTTCTTATAACTATAGAGAAACCGTTCTATAAGAAACCGTTCTATAAGAAACCTTTCTCGCGGTTTTTAAATTTTTCAATAAATTTGTTGAGTATACCCGAAGCACCTATCTAAGAAACCGTTCTATAAGAAACTGTTCCAGCGGTTTTATAGTTTTTCTATGGGTTTGTTGAGTATACCCGAAGCACATACCTAAGAAACAGTTTCCGCGGTTTTTAAGTTTTGCAATGGGTTTGTTGAGTATACCCAAAGCACATACCTAAGAAACAGTTCCCGCGGTTTTTAAGTTTTGCAATGGGTTAGTTGAGTATACCCAAAGCACATACCTAAGAAACAGTTCCCGCGGTTTTTAAGTTTTGCTATGGGTTTCTTGAGTATACCGGAAGCGCCTACCTAAGAAACAGTTCCTGCGGTTTTTAAGTTTTTCTATGGGTTTGTTGAGTATACCCAAAGCACATACCTAAGAAACAGTTCCCGCGGTTTTTAAGTTTTGCTATGGGTTTGTTGAGTATACCCGAAGCGCATACCTAAGAAACCGTTCCCGCGGTTTTTAAGTTTTTCTATGGCTTTGTTGAGTATACCCGAAGCAGCTACCTAAGAAACCATTCCCGCGGTTTTTAAGTTTTTCTATGGGTTTGTTGAGTTACACCCAAAGCGCCTACCTAAGAAACCGTTCTATAAGAAACTGTTCCCGCGGTTTTTAAGTTTTTCTATGGGTTTGTTGAGTATACCCGCAGCACCTACCTAAGAAACCGTTCTATAAGAAACGTTCCCGCGGTTTTTAAGTTTTTCTATGGGTTTGTTGAGTATACCGCAGCACCTACCTAAGAAACCGTTCTATAAGAAACTATTCCCGCGGTTTTTAAGTTTTTCTATGGGTTTGTTGAGTATACCCGAAGCACCTACCTAAGAAACCGTTCTATAAGAAACCGTTCCCGCGGTTTTTAAGTTTTTCTATGGGTTTGTTGAGTATACCCGCAGCACCTACCTAAGAAACCGTTCTATAAGAAACTATTCCCGCGGTTTTTAAGTTTTTCTATGGGTTTGTTGAGTATACCCGAAGCACCTACCTAAGAAACCGTTCTATAAGAAACCGTTCCCGCGGTTTTTAAGTTTTTCTATGGGTTTGTTGAGTATACCCAAAGCACCTACCTAAGAAACCGTTCTATAAGAAACCGTTCCCGCGGATTTTAAGTTTTTCTATGGGTTTGTTGAGTATACCCGAAGCACCTACCTAAAAAACCGTTCTATAAGAAACCGTTCCGGCGGTTTTTTAGTTTTTCTATGGGTTTGTTGAGTATACCCGAAGCGCCTACCTAAGAAATCGTTCCTGCGGTATTAACTTTTTCTATGGGTTTGTTGAGTACACCCGAATCACATACCTAAGAAACCGTTCTATAAGAAACCGTTCCTATGGTTTTTAACTTTTTCTATGGGTTTGTTGAGTACACCCGAATCACATACCTAAGAAACCGTTCTATAAGAAACCGTTCCTATGGTTTTTAACTTTTTCTATGGGTTTGTTGAGTATACCCGAATCACATACCTAAGAAACCGTTCTATAAGAAACCGTTCCGGCGGTTTTTTAGTTTTTCTATGGGTTTGTTGAGTATACCCGAAGCGCCTACCTAAGAAATCGTTCCTGCAGTTTTTAAGTTTTTTTATGGGTCTGTTGAGCATACCCGAACGCCTACCTAAGAAACCGTTCCCGCGGTTTTTAAGTTTTTCTATGGGTTTGTTGAGTATACCCGAAACGCCTACCTAAGAAACCGTTCCTGCAGTTTTTAAGTTTCTCTATGGGTTTGTTGAGTATACCGGAAGCGCCTACCTAAGAAACAGTTCCCGCGGTTTTTAAGTATTTCTATGGGTTTGTTGAGTATACCTGCAGCACCTACCTAAGAAACCGTTCCCACGATTTTTAAGTTTTTCTAACGAATTGTTGAGAATTTCCGTAGCACCTACCTACCCCAGTGTCGGCAAGTTGCCTGACAAAGGCAAGTTGTCAGCCAGGAGATACATAACGGTGTTTTCTTCCTCATTTTAGCAGAATTTGCCTAAACCATCATTGATAATGTCCATTCAGGCTCCCTACGTTCCGGGAGAATGTAACATCCATTCTCCTCGAACAAACTTTTAATACGGATACTCCTTCACAGAGAGTCACACAGACCAAACATTTTGACAAACCATCAAAAAAAAATGACCTTGGAGATATCAAAAACTGTACATCCCACCATCACTTTAATTTCTATTTAGAATTGTAAAAAAAATTTGTCTAAAATACAAATTCGATCCTTTCCTAATAATTCGTCGAAAAAAATACGGTGCGCTTAGAATATTGTACCTACATGTGTGTAAAATAATATAATCAATCAAACAGTGTACACTGTACTGCGCACACAAGGCGATGTATATATGTATATACACCCACCCAAAAGGGGACATCATATAAACATGACAAAAAATGATTCTGAACGCTATGATTAAAAATATCTAATTTTTTCACTTTTTCCTGACTCAAAAATTAAGGGACGTATAAAATTAAAGGACGTATATCTCGAAACTACGATTTTTGCAAACACTATACATACTGAACATTTGAGAATTGTAAAAAAAATTTGTCTAAAATACAAATTCGATCCTTTCCTAATAATTCGTCGAAAAAAATACGGTGCGCTTAAAATATTGTACCTACATGTGTGTAAAATAATATAATCAATCAAACAGTGTACACTGTACTGCGCACACAAGGCGATGTATATATGTATATACACCCACCCAAAAGGGGACATCATATAAACATGACAAAAAATGATTCTGAACGCTATGATTAAAAATATCAAATTTTTTCACTTTTTCCTGACTCAAAAATTTAGGGACGTATAAAATTAAAGGACGTATATCTCGAAACTACGATTTTTGCAAACACTATACATACTCAACATTTGGGAACATTAACAAAAAAAAAATATAGGAAACATTGTTAAACAACCCTTACGAAATATTAATTAAATTAATATTTAATAAAATTAAATTAATTAATTAATTAAATAGGAAATATTAATTAAACAACCCTTCCCATTAGAGTATTGGAAAGAGAGGAGGGAGGGAGATATAATGGAATTTGAAAGGACCACTAACCCTTGCTTTAAGTTAATTTATTTCATTCCAATCAACAAAGCACTTTCCAGGCCAAGAGAGACAAAGTCTAAACACCAGGTGACTTTGTTAAACCTTTATCAACTTTACTTGTAATTTAGCTTTTGACTAAAAAAAAAAAAAGTTTTTTCAGCTTTATGCGTTGTCTGCAAATTAAAGCGCACACTAAGATATATATATATATATATATATATATATATATATATTAATGAAATTAAACGGTCTAACGGACATTAAAAATCAACCAATTAAAAAAGATAGCACACAGACAGTCACAGGAATAACAGAAATATAGAGAATATTATATATATTTCAGAGCGGGTCGTCGCTCTACCCTCCTGCGGGAATCATCGGCTCCTGATGACGACGATGGTCGAAATATATCGAAGTGAGTTATTCCTGTGTCTATCTGTGTGCTATCATTTTTTCCTTTGCTTTTATAAACATATATATATATTATAAACGAACACTTCTTCTTCTTCTCGGAGTTTGGTCAGGGTAAATATATGGGATCACCTTTTTGACAACGTTTCGTCTTTATTTTAAGGCATCCTCCTGTTTTTGTGTTAGTTTATTGCCCAGAGGATGCCTTAAAATAAAGACGAAACGTTGGAAAAAAGGTGATTTCGTATATTTACCCTGACCAAACTCCGAGAAGAAGAAAAAATTTTAGTTAATATTTTGTGGTCAAGAAAATAGTACCATATATATATTATATGTAAATATATATATTCTAACGTTCGTAAAAGCTGGGATCAGTCCTTCTTGGATACATACGTTTAAAAAATGAATGTCCGATTTCACATTATTTAATTTGTTACCTCTTGGTTTCTTATTTCATGAATTAACTCTCCATATTTCATTCCATTGAATTTATTCTTCGACATGTTTCAGTGCTACAATCACCATCTTCAGGAAAATTATCTAGAAGCGCTCTACATCCTAGATAAGTGTCGAAGCATTAATGAGCAGAGAGACGTAACCTGACTGATTCCCTAAACCAGACGTTGCAACCTGTTGTTTGTTATGAAGTAATGTTTAGTTTATTAAGTGTAATAGTTTCATTTTATTCTATTTTATTTTATTTTATTCTATGTGTGATAATTTTCCTGAAGATGGTGATTGTAGCACTGAAACATGTCGAAGAATAAATTCAATGGAATGAAATATGTAGAGTTAATTCATAAGATAAGAAACCAAGAGGTAACAAATTAAATAATGTGAAATCGGACATTCATTTTTTAAACATATGGGATACTTGCCGTAGCGTCTACAACGTCCTTGTTCATCCTTTCTTTTTTCACCTGAACAGATTATATATATATATATATATATATATTACGGTACTGTTTTCTTGACCACAAAATATTAACAAACACTTTTTCTTCTTCTCGGAGTTTGGTCAGGGTAAATATATGGAATCAGCGTTTTGCTAACGTTTCGTCTTTATTTTAAGACACCCTCAGGGCTATAAACTAACAAAAAAACAATAAAGAATGGACATTTGTCATTTCTACTTTAAACACATCAGAAACAAATTGAAAAACCAAACTTACTCAAGGCTGGTTTTTCAATTTGTTTATGATGTACCTATAGTAGAAATGACAAATGTCCATTTATTGTTTTTTTGTAAGTTTATAGCCCTGAGGATGTCTTAAAATAAAGACGAAACATTGGCAAAAAGGTGATTCCATATATTTACCCTGACCAAACTCCGAGAAGAAGAAAAAGTGTTTGTTATATATTTATACATATATGGGCTACTTGTCGTTGCGTCTACAACGTGCTTGGTCACCCTTTCTTTCTTCTCCTGAAGACGGATTACACGAAAGTTTGAGTCTGTAAGTGTGTTTCCTTACTCTGTGTTTTACTCTTCTTGAATTTTTTTCTCGTATTGTGTCCAGTTTGGCTCGATTTTCGTTTAATTAAGTGGTATATATAATGTCCAAAAATTGTTATGGACCTCTGTACATATAATATAATATATATATATATATATATATAATATATATATATATATATATATATATTATATATATATATATTTCGCGCTCCGTTCATTGACGTGTGGAGATCTCTCTCACTTCGTCCTCTCTTCTAGTCTACTCCTGATGACGAAACACAGTTCGAAATATTGAATTCTATAAGTGTTCTTTTTATTCTTTTTCCTGTGTCGTGCTTTGTGTAATTTAAAGTTTTATATATAAATGTTCAAACCAATATATGAATTGGGAAAACAAAACTAAAATCTTGTAACCATAAGAAACACTCTTCGTCAGAGACAAAAACCAAACTCTTCGATATTTGACTCTAACGAAGACCGCTTGTTCCTCTTGAAAAATTTTAGTTTTGTTATCCCATTTAATATTGTGATTTGATCATTGATTCTTATTTCACGTGATTATCCAAAATCTTTTTATATATTTTCTTCCTCTTTTCAGCAGAATCTACCTAAACCATCATTGATAATGTCCATTCAGGATATATTCGTGGTGTGAAAATAAAGTAGTGAGACTGATTTTTTTTAAATTTTCTATTCAAATATAATTACAATGTGATATTGTCACCTTCAAAATAGTTCCCTTCGGACGCCACACAGCGCTGGAGACGGTCCTTCCAATCATTGTAGCATTGCTATTGTACAATTTCTACTCGGATTCTGGAATGGCCTTCAGCTGGTCGGTTACAGCAGTTTGTATGTTTTGTAGTGTCCCGAAATGAGTTCCCTTGAGGTGATTTTTCAATCTCAGGAAGAGGAAAAAGTCACAAGGACTCAAGTCTGGTGAATAAGGAGGCTGAGGAGCAACAGGAATGTTTTTACTGGACTAAAACTCCTTTATTGAGATGGCAGTGTGACAGGGCGCGTTGTCGTGATGCAACACCCTTTGCATTCACCCTTTTGCATTCAGTCTTTGATGTTTGGCCGCACACGAAGGACTCTTTTTCGATCATTCGATCATTCTGACTGTCAAGCGTCGATCTGAACGCACAAGGTTCCGTACTCTGTTGACATTTTCATCGGTGTTTGCACTTGAAGGTCTTCCGCTTCGTGGTTCATCTTCAATCGACTCTCTTCCTTCTGAAAATTCCTTAAACCACCGAAAAACCTGCGCCCTTGATAAAACACGTTCTCCATAGGCCTCCTGAAGTTTTTCAAAAGTTTCGGTTGCATTATGTCCAAGTCTGAAGCAAAATTTGATTGCACACCGCTGCTCAACTTTGAGGTCACTCATTTTTAAAGCGCTCAAGAAAAAACCATTTCACGAAAACCAACGCTACGGACAAACAAATGACTGTGGCGAGTTCAGATTCATACTGGAGGCGCATCACACGTGCACCTGACGCTACTCAAGGCCACGCGTCTCCAGCGTTGCCAGATCGAAAGCGACGTTGCCAGTCTCACTACTTTATTTACACACCTCGTATATTATCCTGAATATATAGTACGATATATATATACTTCTTCTTTGGAAATACCAACCAGAACGGACAAATATAGTCCAATAAAGACAAAGAAACATAGAGAAATCAAAAGAACACACTTACAGTTTCTAATTTTCGGTTTGAACCGTTTTCAGGAGAGATAAGAGAGGGAAACGGAGCCTACTGGTTCAGAGACGAGACGGTTGGAGACCCAACCAACCAACCAACTGTCTCTAACAGTTACAAAACTGACTCAAATTAGAGACCGGGTGTTTTTTTGATTTCTCTATATGTCATTGTCTATATTGAACTATATATATTCATATATGATGAATTATTTGAGGGTTGGACTTTAATAAATATACTCTGGTCCTTTCACCGACGTTTCGAAATAAATTTATGTCATGTTCAGGGCTAAAACATGATTGTTTTACAATTAGGACTGCTATTACTACTATTTGGTAATTTATTACATTTTAATATCCAGAGTAACAGAGAGGAATTTTTTATATTCACATAAGGATATTGTTATAATTATTCAATTATTTTTACAACTTTTGACACGTATAGAGATCACAATCTGATTACCTTGGAAACCTGTATATGTTGCAGAATCTCTATACTCTAGTATGAATCTTGCATACCTTCTGGTGTTTTCTGACATTATTCATCCATCCTTCCTGTACCATATAAATCAACTCACCGAATGATTTGTTTATATTTCTATTTGCCATATTTACACAGGGCCTACGTTTCGGTCTACACTGACCATTATCAAGGAAATCATTAATTAATATGACTAAGAATTTTATTGTTAATTGTAAAAAACTCGAAAAAAAAAACCTTGATAATGATTAGTGTAGAAGAAAACGTCGACTTTGTGTAAATATGAAAAATAGAAATATAAACAAATCATTCCGTGAGTTGATTTATATGGAAAGGTAAAGGTAATAATTTATATGGAGAATGGTGTGAGGGCGGTCGCTCGGCCTGCGGTCGGTATTCCCGAGGCTGCTCGGCGCGAGTCGGCCTCCGGCATCAGGTGATCTGCAGCTGTTCTCCAGTTGGGCTCCCCCACTCCCCTTACCCCCACTACTTGCCTGCTTTCCCTTCCCTATGCCTTTTGCGTCCTGGATCTCCTAGGAACAACTTCGCCCGTCGATGACATCTGTGATGTCGAAAGCTTGCGCACTCAATACGTTTACTTTTCTTATATTTATTATTATTATTCTTTTCGTTATAACTAACTAACTATAAACTTTTTTTTTTTTTTTTTTTTTTTTTAAACTAACTATACCTTCCCTTTTAATTCTTACTCCCTTTCAACTCGTTATTTAATATATCTTTTCCAGTTTACTATTAATCTTAATTATTATTATTATTAATTATTATTAACATTATTATTATTATTATTATTAATTTTCTTAATCTATTTATTCTCTATTAGTCCAGTTATACCGTTGACCTTTCAACTCTTTTATTCTACCCGCTTGTTTCTTGTTCATTATTGACCTTTAACCTTCTCTTTATATTAACCTGTACTATCCTTTTAATCTATTTTTAGCAATGACTAAGCATGAGTCATCGATTTAATCTATTTATAGCAATGACTAAGCATGAGTCATCGAGTTTAATTTAACATGTCACTTGGCCTTTCTTGAATTTCTTGGACTTTCACTCTTTTATTCTAACCGCTTGTTTCTTGTTCATTATTGACCTTTACCTTCTCTTTAATTAACGAATCCTTTTAATCTATTTATAGCAATGACAAGCATGAGTCATCGATTTTAATTTAACATGTCACTTGGCCAACTCTTTTCCAGTTGAACCCTGTTAGCAGGAGGTTAGTTCGTAGGATCGAATCTCTAGTTTAAGATCGTGAATGCCGAGACTGCGTTAATTTTAATGATACTTTTTAAAAGAAGATCTGCTGCCTATTTATACCAATATATATATATATATATATTTCTTGTAAGACTAATTAACATCTGATTAGTAAACCCATAGCATAAATCTACAAGCATAGACAAAACAATGGCTTACAAGTGTTTCACTCATTGACGATAGACAAAACCTCTATTAGGTTTGATAGAAAAGAAAAAAAATGTGTCATATTTAAACAGGACAGAAAAGTATTATATATATATATAATTCAATTAAGAAAGATAGCACACAGATAGACACAGGAATAACTCACTTCTATATTTCGACTATCGTCGTCATCATGAGGCGAAGAGTCCGCAGGAAGACAGGATTACATATATATAAATATCGATACGAGTATTGACCGTGGATTAGAAAGAAAGTATAGTATATCAGAACTCAGTCAGTTCTTGAGGTTCAAAGTAAACTATCATTGCCAACGTTTCTATTTTTATTTCAAACATTTTTCATACGCAGAAGTATAAATTTTGAAACAGAAAAAAACTAAGTATTACATTACAAATTATTTTAGAAAGAAAAAAAAAAATTTTTTTCACCGACCGAGAACTGACCTAGTCCCCATAAACTATAGTTTTATATATATATATATATATTTCATAGGCATTAACAACTTTGAAACTAACCTGTTCCGTCTCCTGACAGTCTTACGAATATACGCTGGTAAATATATATATATAATATATATTCAGAGACAGTCAGACAGTCGAGCCGTCTCTGAACCAGTGCGGTTGGTTTCCCGCTCTTATCTCCCCTGAAGACGGTTCAAACCGAAAATTAGAGACTGTAAGTATATTTTTTTCATTTCACTATGTTTCATTGTCTATATTGAACTATATTTGTCTGTTCTAGATCATATTTCCAACGAAAAAGTATATATATATATATAACATATATTTGTTTATTGTGTTGTTTAATTTATATATTATATCCAGAGTTATTGTTTATTATTAATTTATATTATATAAATATTAAATAAAACTATAGTTTATCCGGACCCGCTAAATTCTTCAGGTTCATTAAAGTCTTATTGCCAACGTTTCGGTTTTTAAAGTACTAAAAACAATTACAATTAAATGTTTAATTTAATTGTAAAAGTTGGCACTTATTTAGTGATATATGTTTAAAAGAAGATCTACTTCCAACGTAAACAAATAATAATATAATATATATATATATATATATATATATATATATAATGTAAGACTAATCAACATCTGTATTGACGAAAACCTATAGCATAAATCTACAGCATAGACGAAACATTGGCTTAAAAGTGTCTCACTCATTATGAGAATGAAAACTAATTTACTAGGGACTAATTATTATATATGTCATAAACACATATTCATTTTATGATATATATCAAAATAATATGTCTTATAAGATATAAGACATTTTATCTTAATATATTTATATATTAATATAATAATATATATATAAATATATATATATAATATATAATATATATATAGTTCACGCAGGAAAGAGAAAAACAAATAAAGACACACACAAAAGACTCACAATGATATTTCGACAGTCGTCGTCATCGGGCAACGAATACGCACGGTCTCGGCCTACCACTTAGTTAGCTTCAGCTACTCTAAGGGACTACTTCTGCCCGATGACGACGACTGTCGAAATATCGTTGTGAGTCTTTTGTGTGTGTCTTTATTTGTTTTTCTCTTTCCTGTTTGATCTAGTAGTCCTGTTGGACCATTTCAAGTTTATATATATATATATATATATATATATATATGTATATATACTCACCGAGCACAAACTGAATATAAATCAGTAAATAATATGTTAATATCATCATATGCTCTACTTAAGATGAGCTATAATATCAAATTAGAACAAGTTCTTACATCGAAGGTTATATGGATTGCATGGAAGATATTGAGAAATATCTGTTCCTACTTTCAAGAGTTATAAAAATGGGATAATCGCACTTGAATGGTGTTACATAAATCTTAAGATTCATGTTATGAATAACAAAATAACAGAGTAATAAAGCTCAACAGAGAATTAAGTCAAAAAGTAATTGGAATCACTTTTGGTAGTGATGGTAGTCATGTTAGTTTGGTAGTCAAAGTAGTGATTTTTAAAAGTTGAAAGGTTAAATAAACATTTAACAGATGCTTATATACATAACTCTACAAGCATTACATAAAAAAGGAGTTAGTTAAAAAGATCAATCTATAACCATGTATAAAATAGGATAAATATAATTTCATGTAATAATTATTACAAAGGATTAAAAATGGTTGTAAACAATAGCAAAATGAATTCGATGCCCTGGTAGCCAGTAAGTAATGTAAGTAAGTAAGTAATGGCAACTAATGTAAGTTGCAACAAACATTAGCCCGTTGTGAAACCACACAATGGTGACTTTATAGTGTGAGTTCGAATTTTTGCCTAATTCAAGTGTATTTAGAGTAGGAATCTTTAACGAGTAACTGATGTCGTACAGGATAAGAGACCCACGGTTTAATGTCTTTCTTCGAGAGACGATGTGCTCAGATTTATTCACCTTCAGCATGAAAAAATTGAGGACCAGTTGGGGATCGATCCCCGGTCCTATTAGTTCAGAGACAAGTACTTTAACCAGTCTGCTAACCTCACCACCTCCTTTCTGTAAATGTATTAGACGTATCTAAAATATTGTCTATTTAGGGTTATATATAAATATATATATAAAATTAAAATAAATTCAAAACGAAGGAAACACAGATAAAGACACAGACATAACTCACATCGATATTTCGACCATCGTCGTCATCAGGAGTTGTCAAAAGCGAAGAGTAACGCAGGAAGGCAAGGCGGCGACTAAACTCGGAGACCGCAGCCAGTACCCCACCACTTACCACCAAGAGGTAAGGGAGGGTAGGAAATGAAGAGCCAAATTAAGACGTAAAAGGAACGAGTAAAAATCATAATTATTTAAATAAAAATAAGTCTAATGAAAAAATTATAAAAAATGCGAAAAGTATATAAATTAAATTGAAATTAATAAAGTATAAGAAAAAAAGCAATGGAAAAAAAACTAGCTGCGGTCTTCGAGTTTAGTCGCCGCCTTGCCTCCCTGCAAGACTCATTGCTCTTCACACCTCCTGATGACGACGATGGTCGAAATATCAACGTGGATTATGTCTGTGTCTTTATGTGTGTTTCCTTCGTTTTGAATTTATTTTATTTAAAAAAGTCCGCTGGATCGTTTCTTATAATTGTTATATATATATATATATATATATCATGTTAAATATATCATGTATGTACAAGAATGATACTATTCCTCAAGTATAGAATAAAATTTCTATTAATTGTAAAAATATTGTAAAAAGATTTCCTTGATAATGGTCAGTGTAGGTCAAAACGTCGGCCCTAAACCGACATCATGTTACTGATGTTTTCATGTAAAGAAAACATCAATAACATGATGTATTCGCCTGTAACGAACATCTGACATGATACAGGCTTTAACGTCCTCTCGGAAAGTCAAAATGCTTAAATTTATTCTATTTAATAATATTACCTACAGTATTTTCTATTAAAACACAATGCAAACTCAGTTATGGCTATATAAATCTATTAAGTACAGATCGAGAAAAATTAAATTTCATGACTGTGGCAATATAATGATGAATAGCAACTTATTCATCATATAAACATCTACAGATAAATAAATGATGAGGTATACGTCAATAAAATATCAAATCTTTTGTCTGAGGAATTAGCCGTAACTCACACCTGGCTATATGTCTTTGAATATACAATAATTCTCACAACCTGATCGATACAGCTATATATATATAAAATAAAAGTCAATCATCAGAAATGTCCATTTGAAATAACTCTATAAAAATTCTAAGTATATTAAAAATTAACGCAAAAAAAAATAACCTAAATTTTTCTAATTTAATATAAAAATTCCCTTTCTCTTCAAAGAAAAAGCTACTAAGGGTTATGAAATTACTGAGAAATCAAAATATTGAACAAGTACAAATTACAATCTAAAAGGAGTCGTTTTATTATAGAAAATGATTTCATTGTTTTCCTGAATCTAGGAATCGTAACGAAAAAAGTAAATAGAAATATTAAAAAAAATATTGAGATAGTTTCTCCACTAGTTATTTTTAAAGTGTGAGTTTTTGATGAGTTTTTGGATAAATGAAATTAGAGAACTGTTTATACGGCGATGTTTTAACATGAAATTGTTTGGTATCTTCAAGGTTTGTTTTATAAGAAGGAATGCCGATAACTGATTATGCTAAGTACTAATGCGATATTTGGAGATAGATATCAGGGCATGGATATTAAATAGTTTCTTCCTCAAAAATAGGCCTTGAATTCTAAACAATTTTTGACGAAACAAGGCGTATAAAAATGACTGTAATTTCAAAAATCCTTATCAACCTAATCTTTAAAATACATTAAAACAGATAGATCAATGGCTCTATCTACCAGGTTTATCGGGAAATGGTGGATATAGTCATTGAAAGTAAGCTTCTTTGTTTGATAAACGTACATAAAGATTTGGATCCATAAAATTTACCTAATTTAAGTGTTTATGAGGTAGGGATGTCTAGTGAAAACATGACGTTGTACTGCATAGGAGGTAGTTAGAGGTGGTTAGAGATCGTGGTAGCCATGGATCATGGGTAGTTTCTTCTATATTCTGAGGAAGAAAATGTTAAGTATCATTCATACCACATCAATACCACAGAAAGTGGTACCGTACAATAATTTTAAAGCAGGTGTAGCAGACAAACTTCTTTAATTCAAGAAGACACCAGAGATTGGTGTCTTCCTAATGATGAACACAAAGTGTTTGAAACGCGTTGTTGTTGTTCTAAATTCAAGAGCAAATTTCGTAATTCTAAATTTCATAATTCCAAAAAGCCACCATTAATTTTTCATTGAACCCCAAACCCACCACAATTTCACAATTTCTCAATTATACTTCTAAGATCAATTTTATTTAAGTGGATTCACTCAACAAAAATCTACAGACAATATAAACAATGTAACAAAATATCAATAATATAAGCAAGCTTAGCAGTTGATCCGTTAGTCTAGGATATACTGTCAGGTTTCATAAGGTTATTCCTGTTTGCCGTAAATAATATTAGCTGAATTTTTTTTAAAAATTCATTAATTTCTATTCAATATTTAGAAAATTTAAATTGTTTTTTCATGGGCCGTTTAATAGAAGAAAATTATTCAGAAAATGTACCGTAACGCACCTTTAGAAAAAATCATTTTGAAAAAAAAATTATCCAAGGTCATCTTCATTAAAATGTTCTATTTTTAGGGATAGTTGCATTTTGATTTGTCAAACGGTATAGCTATCTATTCCCCTCAAAAGGTTTAGATTCAATAATAAGTAAAATTTTCCATATATTTTATTTAAAAATAAAAATATTTCCTGTGGTTAAAAACATCAAAAGGTTTTATTTTTGTTTGATCCCTTTGCAATGCAATCTGCTATGCAGAAACTGTAACCTCAAAGATAATGCAAAAATATGGGAACTCCAGCAATAGAAGTTTAGGATAAAGAAAATGTAGTGTACAAATTAGTTTTTAGCAAAAAAAAAATAACTTTGCATAATGATGCATAATTCCTTGCAAAAAATAAAACTCAAATAGACAATGAAGCATTCTTTATGTAACGTATTAATATTATCCATCAACAATCTTAGACAGTTGCGTGGGCAAAATATAAGATTATAAGAAACATTTATTGATAATATAATTATACCAGACTACGGTATAGACATCCATAAAATTTGCGTAAGAATAAGACATTTCAAATAACATTGAATTTAAGAAGACACTTCGTTTTTACTAGAAAGAGCACATATATCTCTATTAATTTCCAATGACAATCTAATGATACAAAAAGCAGAACAAAAAAGACAATAACAGCCAATTGTGCGAAACAAAGAAAAGTGTTTTTCGTCTATACTATCTCTTTGAGGTAAGTTTCAAGTAATAGACTTTACTATAAGAATATATAATTTTATTGCAAACATTGATTTAGTTATTTTTTAGAAGCAAATATAATTTTTATGAAGAAGAAACTGAAATATATCGTAAAAATCATGGAAAATTTAGTATATATGGTAAATCAGTGGTATATATTATTATAATTTAAGAATTTAGGATTACTGTGTGGCAATTACATAGAATAGGAAAATTTAATTATTTTTTAACCATGTGTGCGATCATCTCAAAACCTGCTTACTATGGCTGATTAGTTATGATAATGTATTCTATAAAAAGAAGTCAATTGTTAAAATGATCACATCTGAAATGGTAGAAATTGAGGTCGATATAGAGCTGTACTCTTGGATTACATAGAGTGGCCGGTGAAAAAAAAATCTGAAGCCGTCGGTCCCGAGCCTGTATGATGACAGGTGCTTGATAAATTTTATTTGAGCTATGCAAAAATCAAGACTCCCAATGTATAATCAGTCAATCTAGATTGTGTGGTATGATAAAGGATCTAATATTTGGTCATTGTTTTGCTCTTTACAACATATAAAGCACAGGTGTTAAACATACGGCCTGCGGGCAGAATCCGGTCCACCTTGGGGTTTGATCCAGGCCAGCGATAAATCTCCATAATTGTAAAAAAAAATTAGTTTACACTGATTTCCTTAAAAACCTGCATTTCTTATATTATCCATCAGTGTTTCGTAAGCACTTCATTATCGACTTATCCTTTGTCCTCGCACCTTGACCAGTGAAACATCTGTCAAAATGGATGATAGTGGATACAGAGTCGGATTTAAATAAAGATTTTAATATTGACTTATTTTTCTTAGCACTAATTATTAGTATTACTGACTGATACAAACAAACTCGTAGACATGTTGTTAGGTATTTTAATTTTGTAATCAGCTTGCTGGCACGGCCCACTTGATATCAAACAAAGCTATATTTAACCCCAAGACCAAAATGAGTTTGACACCCCTGATATAAAGTAATATCTAATAATTTGAGATTTTGGGTATTTCTTAAACTGAGAATAATCAAATTTTTCTTAGTTCAGTTTTGTAAAAATAAAGTTTCATACCCTCTAGGACTCTTAGATTATAGAGCGTGGCAGGTAAAAAACTGTAGACTCATTGACCCAGGCAGGCTCGTTGAGCCGTCCGTCCCGAGCCTATACGATGACAGGTGATTGTTAAACTACAAAATAGCTGAAAAGCTAGGCAAAATTCAGGATACCCAATATATAAATTCCAGATATATAAAATAATAATCAGGATATATATATAACTATATATATATATATATATATATATATATATATATATATATTACATATATATATATTTCGTTGAACAGCTGACCGTATTTCGCTGATGTCATTTTCTTCACTAGTTTTTCAAGGTTTCTGAATACCTTCTTCTTTCCTTCATCCAAACGTTGGAGAATGTTAATTAAGTTATAACCGACATGTTTCGACTGGCTTCCAGTCATCTTCAGGGTGATTAATTAAACAAAGAAGAAAATTATTAGTCTTTGGAGTTGGTATTAAAGACACATTATACAGTAGAAGTTTGAAGTAGCTGCTCATGGGCCTGGTTCTCAAGAGCTACTGACTGAGGTGGGGTGGATGGTGGGGTGGGGGTACTGACAGTTAACGGTTTTTTCATCCAATCAAACGCGTATAGTTTAAGCACTGTTTCGCTACTACCCGTCTGAATATTTATTGTAGGTTTATTCTGTTTAATTATTATTGCTTCTGCGATTTGCAGCCGATTGAAGTTGTTTTCTTTTCTAATTATTTTAGTTCCACTCACGAGTATATATATATACATACATATATATATATATACATATATATTTCCTTACCAGGACCAAGAGCAGCTACTTTAAACTTTTACTGTATAATGTGTCTTAATACCAACTCCAAAGACTAATAATTTTTCTTCTTTTTTTTCTCTTTCTTTAATTAATCACTCTGAAGATGACTGGAAGCCAGTCGAAACATGTCGGTTCCAACTTAATTAACATTCTCCAACGTTTGGATGAAGGAAAGAAGAAGTCATTCAGAAACCTTGAAAAACTAGTGAAGAAAATGACATCAGCGAAATACGGTCAGCTGTTCAACGAAATATATATATATATATATATATATATATATATATATAATCAATATAATAATAATCAATATGTAATATTCAGGATAACCAACATATTGTGATATCACAAAATATTTGGGCTATGAGTTTTGCCTTGTAAATTACATAAAACCTCGCATAATACTTTAAAAATTTTAAAATTCTTTAACATGAGAATAATTTAACTCTTAGTTCAGTTTTGATGAAAAATTATCAATAATTACACTAATTAGCAATAATAATAATTAGCAATAATTAGAACTTACAGTACGCTATTTAGTCATAATTAGCGAGCGGAAAAGAAACACAAAGTCATCTTACAAACAGAACGCCTGAGTGTTTTTACAAGAGGTGTGTGATTATACAGCGCCCTTAATACAATTAAGGTTCTTATTCAGGTTACATTTTCAATACGAACATATAATCTCTACTTACATTTGAAACCATAACAAACGTAAAAAAAAAGGCCACCAAAATTTAATCTAAAATATAAAAAAAATTATATAAATTCTCTAATTATAAATTTTCTTTCTTTTTTATTGTAGTATAAGTAAAGTACAGTGATCCTGAAAAACATAGATCCCATGATTTTGACAGAATTACCTATGTTTATATGCGTTAAAATACATCTCCATATATTTGTTTCAATTGTCGTATGTTTGTGTCTTTGATTCTTAGTTAAACTATTTTTCGTGGAAATAAAGACTAAGAATATTTAATATGTAATATTTCTTACATGAATAGAATTAAATTAAATTAAATTAAATTAAAATTAAAGCCAAGTTAGCAAGCATTTTGCATGCTCACCGATAAAGGTACAGCAAAAATATATTAAAAAGAAATGTAACAAAAAAAACTTGAATTCAAAATTTCAATAATAGAAACAATGCTGGAAAACTTAAGTCATGAATCAAGAGTCGCTATGGATAAGAATTAAATATGACAAGCATAATTATAATTATAATAATATATATATATATATATATATATATATATATATATTTTCAATATAAACAAAGATATATAAACAAAGTTCAATATAAACAAATTTGGAGACCCAACCGTCTATGAACCAGTGCGCTTGGTTTCCCTCTCTTATCTCTCCTGAAGACGGTTCAAACCAAAAATTAGAGACTGTAAGTGAGTTCTTTTGATTTCTCTATGTTTCTTTGTTTATATTGAACTATATTCGTCCGTTTTGGATTGTATTTCCAACGAAAAAAAGGATATATATATATATATAATATATATATAATAAAAGCAACGGTCCGGCAGACTTATTTAAATAAAATAAATTCAAAACGAAGGAAACACACATAAAGACAGACATAACTCACATCGATATTGTCATCATCAGGAGGTGTGAAGAGCAAAGAGTCGTGCAGGAAGGTAAGGCGACGACACCTGCTGATAAAGACGATGGTCGAAATATCGATGTGAGTTATGCCTGTGTCTTCATGTGTATTTCCTTCGTTTTAGAAATATTTTTAATAATATATAGATAAATCATGTAAGATAGCAGTTTGCTTCTCAAGGCGAGTACTTAGCACTTCTTCCCAATGACGACGGATGTCGTAATATCGATGTGAGTTCTGTAGCGTCTTTCTATTTAAAGTATATATAATATATATATATATATAATATATATATAATATAATAATATAAAAAATAAAAAGTAAAGTTTATTGGGAACTCGGTGAGTTCTTCAGATTCAAATAGAACTAACCTAGTCACGACAAACTTTTGTCGCCTTTCTATTCCACGGTCCATTCTTTTATCATATATAATATATATATATATATATATATATATATATATTTCGTTCAAAAACTGACCTGAAGTCGTTCCCGCTTAATTAACATTTTTCAACGTTTGGATGAAAGAAAGAAGAAGGTATTCAGAAACCTTGAAAAACTTGTGAAGAAATTGACATCAGTGAAATACGGTCAGTTGTTCAACGAAATATGCTTAAATGAAGGACTGCTACTAAATTTTACGAATATATAATATATATATATATATATAAATAATATAAATATATAATATATATAATATATATATATAGTTTAATATAGACAAAGAAACAGAGAGAAATCAAAAGAACACACTAACAGTCTCTCATTTTCGGTTCAGAAGAGATAAGAGAGGGAAACAAACCACACTGGTTCAGAGACAGTTGGGTCAGTTGAAAGTCTTATTTTCCCAGTAGTGAGTTCAGCGGTCTCCTTTCTATATGTTCTTTTTAAATTCTAGTATATATATATTATATATATATATATAATATATATATATATATATTCAGGTAACTCACCACAAATAAGAGAAGATAGTCAATATATATAATATATATATATATATAATATATAAACCCAACTGCTTGTGTTTTTTACTCTGACGAAGACAGCTTGTTACGGTTGAAAGATCTTAGTCCTGTTTTCCCATTTTCTTATTGTTGGTTGATCATTGGTTGTTATTTCACGGGTTTATGTGACATCTTTTTATACATATTTCCAACGAAGAAGTGCATATATATATATTTCTTAATTAAACGAAAAACGATCTAAACTGGTCACAAAAGCAGTTCAAAATTCAAGAATGCACAATATATATATTATATATTATATATATATATATATATAAAGATTTTACAAAAACAAGTGAAATAACAATCAATGATCAAACAACAATAAGAAAATGGGAAAACAAGACTAAAATCTTTCAACCGTAACAAGCTGTCTTCGTCAGAGTCAAAAACACAAGCAAATGAGTTTTTATATATATATACTAGAATTTAAAAAGAACACATAGAAAGGAAATCACTGAACTCACTACTATATTTCGATGTCTTCGTCTTCAGGAAAAGAAGTGAATCGCTCCAAAGGCTGATAACGACTGACTAGGCGTTCGAACTGAAGCACTCAAACAGTGTAGCCAACTTTACTTTATATATGTATATATAATATATAAGGTATATATATGACAAGAACTAAAAATGTGTTGTATATAAATGTAACAAATATCTCATATACTGCTACATTAGAGGTTAAAAATGCATAATTTTAGAAACAAACTTGAATACAACTGTCAGATAAAATACCATTGTTCTAAGGTAATATTATAAAGACACATTCCTTTCATTAATGTTATTTTATGTTGGGTACATAAACAGAATATTTGAATTGACAAATTTTGCTTGTTTTAAATACATTATTTCATGGTGTATATAACTTCAATTGATGATTTTTTTAATTCTATAATAAAATAAATGATTCTTTTTTTACATTTCAATGGTATTTATTTTGCGAAATATACTTAACGTGTATATACCAAAAATCATGTTAAGAACACTTTATCAAAAGTTTGTGGCCATATACGAATCTGTTTCCGTAATTTAATAACAAGAAACAACAATTAACATTATCCCTATCAATCATGTTCAGTGAATTTATTTCAGTAACTATTGCTATAATTTGTTAGTGACACAAAGGGTCAGGCGTAATCAAATGTTTGGTATTACTTATATGATTTCTGAGTCGCCGATATGCCTTTCTGCGGGACTCTTCACTTCCTGATGACGACGATGTTCGAAATAGAATAGTATAGATAAAAAGATTTCACATAAACACGTGAAACAACAATCAATGATCAAACCACAAGAAGAAATGGGAAAACAAGACTAAGATCTTTCAACCGTAAACAGCGGTCTTCGTCATAGTCCAGTTGGGTTTTTGACTCTGACGAAGACCGCTTGTTACGGTTGAAAGATCTTAGTCTTGTTTTCCCATTTCTTATTGTGGTTTGATCATTTACCATAGTATAGAAGTGAGTTATTCCTGTGTGTATCTGTTTGCTATTTTTTTTAATTGATTTTTACTTAATATGATTTCAGTTAATATTGTAGCATTTAAAATTTATACGGAGCATACTGAATAAAAGGTTTATTTAAAAAAAAATTTTTAGAACCTTCTTACATAGGAGACAATTAATAATTAGATTATTAAAACAAATTAGCAAACTTTCATACATTCTCCTTTACTGGAATAAAATAAAAATTAATGCAACTTGATAATGAAACGGCTAATATTGAATCAATGCTAATAATTTCATTAATTACAACTAATTACCTAATAAGATGACAATTATTAGGTTAATTAGGTATATTATGTGCTAAGAGAATAATGAGTCATACAGCTCAGGTGGAAACTAAAATAACTTATAACTAAGAAACACTTAATACTAAAAGACTAAAAACTAATTTAATATAATGTCTGACAAGGTACTCGATATTCACTTATCGGTAGCTTAAACTAAAGGACACAGGACATATAAATAAACATACAGAACGAGCACAACTTACGTTAAACCCTCAAGCTATGTTAAACGTTTAACTGTCGGTCCAGAGACTGTACAATGTCAGGTACTCGTTAAAAATCCCTACTCAAAATACATTTGAGTTAGGCAAAATTTAGGACTCCCACTGTAGAATCAATCTAATTTGTATGGTATCACAAAGGGCCAGCCAATGCTCGGACTACGTGTGTTCCCTTGTGGAACTGCAACTGCAACCTAACCTAACCTAACGTAACCTATCCCCTGGATCAGGGTTTGCAATGATAACATTTGGCCACTCACAGCACCACTGTGGGTAATCTTAGTATCATGTATGATAGTAAAAAAAATTTAAAATTACTTACACGACTTTGGTAAATGGAACGTAAGGACTAAATTTAACAGGAGATCTAAATCTCTTTGATTTTATTTGCCAATAAAAACAATTATTGATAAACTCTTAATAACAGATTAAAGTTCGATAAAAAAAAACATTAAAGAACACTATGTAAACAACATACAGTGTATAAAATATGCCATACGCTTGGGATTTAAAATTTAGTCTTACTGCAATAAATCAATTCCCCTCATATATACCATTAGAAATGAACAAATTAGTTACGTTGGACAGCCTGAGTTAAATATGTGTTTCAATTGAATCTTATATTTCCTGATGATATTTATTACAAAATAATTAGATAAGAGATATAAATTAATTAGATCTTATTAATATGACGTATTCTTTGTTTTTATTATTCTCGGGTTTTATTCATTATTAATATTACTTTACATAACACGTCACTTAACTTACATTTACTATTCACAACAGAAATATATTACAAATGATATGAAACGTAATTGTTACAAATGTACATCTAACGGGTTTAACTTTATGAAACACGTAAAACATTAAAAAATCTGTAAAATGGAAATCATAATAATATTAATTATCGTGTTTTTAGGTATTTTAGCAAAATAGTAATTGTAGTATTATTTATTTTCATTTCAAATTTGTAAGCTTATTCAACTTGGCTGCTGAAAAATCATTCACTTAAATTAATCAATAAGTTCATTCACACAATACAACTAATAAAATTAATTTTCTTTATTTAAAATAAAAATTACTTGCAACGCTAACTATCGGCATTATATAAACAGTTAATACTTGCAATATTATTTAAATAAATTTAAAACCTTTCTAAATTCGATATAATTGTAATAAGTAAATATCTAAATAAATTTCAGAACTATTTTCTCTTATCCCTGGAGAATAAAATAAAATGCGCTTTAACGAAAACCTATAATCAGAAAATTAAATGAAAAAAAAAAGTAAGTAAAAAACATTATTTTAACTTAGCACATATTAAAAAAAACAATAATCACTTCATAAACAGAACAACGACGTAAAGTGGACACAAAAACAGTTCAATATTAGAGAGAGGTAGCACAGAAACTATAGGAACACACCTATAGACTGTACTTTTTTCGCAATTTGTCTTCAGGAGACAAGAGAAATGGAGGACCAAACGAAATGTACAACGTGCTTGGTCTAACATTTTTCTTTTCTCCTGAAGACGGATTTGCCCAAAAATTTCAGTTAGTAAATGTATTAATTTAGTTTCTGTGCTACCTATCATCAATATGGAACTCTCATATATAAACAACAGTTCAAAAACGAAGAATAGCAACAAACAGAGAAAGAGACACACTTAAAAAACTCATATTTTTGGATGATCCGCCTTCAGGAAAAAAATTGCATTTCTATGCTTTTTTATTTCTCCTAAGGACGGATTATTCGAAAATTTGAGTGCATATATATATATATATATATATATATATATATATATACAATTAAAAGAAACGGTCCAGCGGACTTTTTTAAAATAAAATAAATTCAAAACGAAGGAAAGACACAGAAAGACACAGATATAACTCACATCTATATTTCGATGTGAGTTATGACTGTGTCTTTCTGTGTGTTTCCTTCGTTTTGAATTTATTATATATATATATATATATATATAAAACTTTAAATTGCACAAAGCACGACACAGAAAAAAGAATAAAGAGAACACATACAGAATTCAATATTTCGAACAATTGTTCGCCATCAGGAGTAGACTAGAAGAGAGGACGAAGTGAGAGAGATCTCCCCACGTCGAAGAACGGAGCGGGATATATATATATATATATATATATATATATAAGATATATACAACAATAAGATCATTCAACCGTAACAACCGGTCTTCGACAGAGTCAGAAACCAAGCTGCAAAAATACAATTGACTCTGACAAAGACCGCTTGTTGCAGTTGAAAGATCTTAAGTCTTGTTTGCCCATTTCTTATTGTGGTTTGATCATTGATTGTTATTTCACATGTTTATGTGCAGTGTTTTCGTATATAAATATATAAGACCTTAGAAAACATATTAAATTTTAGAAAATTTTCCAATACTTTCGAAAAATGGTGAGTTCAATAGAAGATAATTTTTGAGAGATAAGCGATGATATTTAAAAATGCGTTTTATTTATGTGTTGAATTGTATGTTTAATTGCAAATTCTTGGTATCGGTTGATTTTTTTTTTCGTTTAATTAAATATATAATAAGTGATTTGAAATGTTTTTGAAAACTCAATCTTGCAAGTTGTCAATACATAATAACTCTGCTCTAAATGACAATTGAATTATGATATTAAATACTAAGCCAATAACATCAGAAAAAAAACACACTTAAATTGTGGAATCTATAATTTATTTGTGTTTACTAATACTGGGGCAATGTAATGTGTAGTGACGTGATTTGTAATAAATATTAATAATGAAAAAAAAACACCCATAAATCATGAAAAAAAAGACCAGAATAACATTAAGGTAATAACTTTCGATATATATGCATAAATTGTGAAACCCGTAATTTATTCCTCATATACTTTGGTAAATGGAAAATACGCCTAACTATTTTTTTTTACTTCCAAAAACGTATTTCAAACACTTCGTGTTCATTATCAGATAATTTTTTATCACCTGGTATATATATTTATATATATGTATTTTAAACTTTTTACTGTAGATGTTTATTGATGATAAACAGGAGGTATTTAAATCGCTGAGTTTTGATTTTACAAATTTATTGTTTTACTGGATACAGTTTTGCAAGAATTAAATATAGTCAGTTGCAACTTCTGAATATAATTGTTATGGTGGAAATTATGATACTATTTATAATATGGTAATTTATAATATTTATATTAGTAGTTTTTATATCGTAATTATTATTATCATATTATTATGTGGTAATCGTATAAATATGATAAAAACATAGAACAATCATTTGAAGTCATGAAATATAGTCAAATGTGAAGATAATCATGTTATATGAAATACAGCGTTAGAACAACACTAACTGTAAAGATAGAAAATGTGATATCTAAAATCTATCGTAAGACTACCGACTGATAGCAGTACGATATACGATACTCAGAAATATAAATACAGTATATTGAAAATTACACTCGAATCATGCGAAATACATTGTTAGAGAAACAACAGCTATAAAGTTAGAAAATATCATATTCAAAAAACCTATCGTAAGACTACCTACTGATAGCAGTACGATATACGATAGTCAGAAATATAAATACAGTATATTGAAAATTACACTCGAATCATGCGAAATACTTTGTTAGA
This sequence comes from Hermatobates lingyangjiaoensis, assembly GCA_026182355.1. Classification (NCBI taxonomy): domain Eukaryota; kingdom Metazoa; phylum Arthropoda; class Insecta; order Hemiptera; family Hermatobatidae; genus Hermatobates; species Hermatobates lingyangjiaoensis. The sequence continues at coordinate 42,976 of JAPFBL010000686.1, forward strand.
AATACAACAAGATTAAAGTTAGAAAATATGATATTCAAAAACCTATCGTAAGACTACCTACTGATAGCAGTACGATATACGATAGTCAGAAATATAAATACGGTATATTGAAGATTACACTCGAATCATGAAAAATACATCGTTAGAGAAACAACAGCTATAAAGTTAGAAAATATGGTATTCAAAAACCTATCGTAAGACTACCTACTGACCTTTGAACCATAACAAGCGGTCTTCGTCAAAGCAAAACCCCAACCGAGTTGGGTTTCTCAGTTGGATGTTTGACTCTGACGAAGACCGCTTGTTACGGTTGAAAGATCTTAGTCTTGTTTTCCCATTTCTTATTGTGGTTTGATGATTGATTATTATTTCACGTGTTTATGTGAAATTATTTTATTTCTATATGGTAATGCACATGAAAGAATCATATTTCGTTTAAAATTGTTAAATGACCTATTGAATGTTACAATGATAATGAATCAGACCAATAAATAATATGTCAAAAGCAATCAGAACTGTTTTTTATAGAATGTGAAATGACGTATGTTTTCAAACTGGAATAAGCATTGGAATATAAAGAAAAAAGTAGAAATAGAATATTATTTTACAAAGACTAACAAAATATATAATGACTTTGATAGGCAGATATATATGGAAAAATGAGTTATAAATATTAAAGGCTCCTTCACAATAATTATATAAATTTCAAAAAAAAATATTTATAAATGTTCGTTTCATTATTAGGAAGCTGTACATACGTGCAAAAAGTCCTACCAGACTGCTGATATGTATAAGTATATTATATATAACTATTCAATTCGTTCAATCAGCAAGGAAATTAATCCAAGGAGAACGCAAAAGTTTGCAGAATATAAATTGATATTGCAATCAATCCATTGTGCCTCACGCATAAAAATAAACTTAGGCAAAAAGTATGAATATATTAGCGAGACGAGTGTACCAACATAACAGCAATAAATATCCCCTTCAAATAGTCTCCGTGACACATCCATCACACTTCGTACTGTAATGGTATATTATCATGTATGTATTATGGTATATCATAATACTGGTATAATAGAGTAGCTCATATAATAAATATGGGTAAATATAATAATAAAAAAAAACAAATCATAAATTTGAAATTAGGCAATAAACAGTATTCGAAAAGTAAAAAGTCATCTACTTTATTATCGTACCCAATACTATAGTATTTTATTTAATATTGCATTAGTATGGAGTTAAACTCGTATAATAATATATATATAAAATAAATTGAAAACGAAGGAAACACACAGAAAGATACAGACATAACTCACATCGATATTTCGACCATCGTCGTCATCAGGAGGTGCGAAGAGCGAAGAGTCCCGCAAGAAGGCAAGGCGGTACCTGTCTGCGAAGAATACCGCCCTGTCATCCTTCGGGACTCTTCGCTCTTCACACCTCCTGATGACGACGATGGTCGAAATATCGATGTGAGTTATGTCTGTGTCCTTCTGTGTGTTTCCTTCGTTTCGAATTTATTTTTTTTATTATATATATATATTATTATATATATATATCAGATATGACGTCTGATATATATATATATCAACGTCAATCTGACGTTTGACTCGTCATACGTCAAACTGCAAGAGAAAGCTATTTGAATTTTGACTTTCAAAGACAGCTTATTACAGTTGAAGATCTTAGTCTCTGTTTTACTAATATAATGAAAATATATATATATATAAATTATATATTATATATATTATACAATTAAAAGAAACGTCCAGCAAACTTTTTTAAAATAAAATAAATTGAAAACGAAGGAAACACACAGAAAGACACAGACATAACTCACATCGATATTTCGACCAACGTCGTCATCAGGAGGTGCGAAGAGCGAAGAGTCCCGCAGGAAGACAAGGCGGTACTCAGTCTTCCGAGTACCGCCCTGTCTTCCTGCGGGACTCTTCGCTCTTCACACCTCCTGATGACGACGATGGTCGAAATATCGATGTGAGTTATGTCTGTGTCTTTCTGTGTGTTTCCTTCGTTTTGAATTTATTTTTATATATATATATACGTTTATATTATTATTACATAATTATTTTTATATTAAAATATTATATTATTATATATACTTATCATATACTATATATATAAATATATATCTTTATTTTAAAAATCAAATAATAATTTTGAAGCTTGAGTGTAGAAAGTTCAAATTCTAAATGTCACATTACTTTTTCAGAATTCTCCGAACTAGAATATTTCATTAGAAAACTGCATTAGTATAGCGTAATACTAGTTTAATATACTAACACGGAACTCAAATCAGACCATTGAAATTAAAGAATAAAGAGAATGCAAGCAAAATTTAAAAATTCTTCTAGTTTTATATTAAACCTCGTACTATAGTATTTTATTCTACTATTGAATTAGTATAGCGTTATACTTTTATAATATAATAACTTTGTAATATAATAGAAATCACAATATTTAAATTACAGTGTAGTAGTGTAGTATGTATGAAATTAAAAATGGAACTTTAAATTTTTTTCACACCTTGATCTGCAGTTGTATATTATAATATATTATACAAATATAAAGATATAATAAATATACTAACTACAAAAAAAAAGATTATCAAATCAGTGTGTACACATCGAAAAAAATTCCTAATATAATCCATGTTCTTCACAAATCGTACTGTTATAGCATATTACAATAATGTATACTATACAATTATAATGCTATAACATACTAACTAGAAAAATAACAACGTATTTAAAGTCGAGTGTACGCACTGTTGAAAAATAAACAATAAAAACATAGTTTTTCATAATACTTTATACACTAGGTACAATATTATAATAAAATATGGTTTAGCATTATACTGATTATGATATACTAACTGCAAAAAAAATTCAAATTTCTAATAAGAATTTACAGCGTGCCAAAAATTCCAGAAAGTCACATGTTACATTGTGATTGCATGTCATCGTGCTATGTATAATATAACATCTATATATATATATATATATATATATATATATATATAATATATATATATAATATATTTGGGGAGCAGGCCTTCATTTATACACGTTTTTATTATAAAACGGATGAACGTATACTAAAAGGAATTATTAAGAATAATACATCATGCCTCAAGCCAGACGACAGATTAGAATTACGAATTTACTATGCCAACTCTGCCACTTCAAGAATGGTAATTACGAACAACCCACAAAAGAAAGCAACCCTTCAGAGAACTAATGTTGTATTGAGTTTAACTGCAAATTTATGGGAACTGCGTAGTCCCTACGCTCGAAATACTTGGTTCCACCACAACCACGCTAATTCACGAAGGCTCACCATATCTGGCATCCGAGGACCCAGAGAGTTAGAATAAAATGGATGCAAATTTTTTTAACCAGGGAATTTAACAGACAATACTGTAAATTTACAACAAAACATGAACACACAAAGATTGCAAATTGGAAGCTATCTTGATCCTCAAAGTAACCTATATTAACAGCCAAGAGGAGGATTTTCAAAATTCTAAAATTATATGAAGGCAGTTATACAACCAGTTGGAAGGTATAGAAGTTAATCGATTACCTTCCAGATACAAATGACGGATGGAAACGTATTAAGAGCCTGGTTGAAACTCAACAATACTTAAACCTTTGATAACCTCCTAGTTGTGAATACGTGTTATGACTCGTTATGTTTAATTTAGTTTATTTTAATTGTTATTCACTTTTACGATCCATTAAAAATTTTATATATTATTAAACCTTGAAAATGGTCAACGATGCCGAAACATGTCGGTATAGTATAAAAATTTTGGTGAACTTATGTTTTATAGTTCCAAACCATGAAGTCAAGTATGAGAACACTTATAAACGATAATAAAAATGTAAAATTAAATTGATTACTTTTAATAAAATATATTATAATAATATATATATACCATGATAAACGAAAAACGGTCCGGCAGGACAAACAACAATTAAAATAAGCAGTGACACATAAAGAGAAACACAACAAAGACTCACCTTTCAATATTTCGACCGTAATGGCGGTCGTCCTCAGGAGAAGAAGTGAATTGACGGAGGGACGACAGTCAACTCATATCAATTCACAATCTTCATTGTGTGCTATCACAAAGGGCCAATGCTCGGCCTAAGTGTGTTCCCTTCTGGAACTGCCACTGCAAGCTAAATATGATACATAATTATATTACATTATTACATAATAATTCAAGTTACAGTGGTACCTCGGGATACGAGTTTAATTCGTTCGGTAAAATCTCTCGTATGTGAATTTACTGGTATCTCAAGGAATTTTCCCTATTGAAATCAATTAAAATGCCATTAATTTGTTGCAACTTCAAAAATACTTACCCCTGATTGTTTTTTTACGTTATTTTTAATAAGGAAAATGTATTTATAAATGACAAATATTGTATAAAAATATAATAAAGGAGAATGTAGAGGTGGTTAGAAAAAACTGGTTTTATTAAGTTTATGTACATATATGGTTAGTACATTGGTTATTTAAATTTAACTTAGTATATATATTATTATTATTATATTATATATTATATAATTATGTATGTAAGAAAGTCTTACCAGACTGCTGGTATAAATAGTAGATGATTGATAACCATAGAATTAGTTCAATCAGCAAGGAAATTAATCCAAGGAGAATGCAAAAGTTTGCAGAATATAAATTGATATTGCAATCAATCCATTGTGCCTCACGCATAAACATAAACTTAGGCAAAAAGTATGAATATATTAGCGTGACGAGTGTACCAACATAACAGAAATAAATTTCCCCTTCAAATAGTGTCCGTGACACATATATCACACTTCATACTGTAATAGTATATTATCATGTATTATAGTATATCATAATACCAGTATAATAGAGTAGCTCAAAAAAAAAACAAATCATAAAGTTGAAATTAGGCAATAAAGAGTATTCGAAAATTAAAATGTTGTCTACTTTTGACAGTAGATGAAGTGTGATGGATGTGTCACGGACACTATTTGAAAGGGAAATGTATTTCTATTATGTTGCTACACTTACTGACTTCTGTAAGTTCATAAAAATGTTTATTGCTTTTCTATTACTTCTACTTGTATATATATATTTTTGTTTTTTCACAACTGTAATATTCCATTTTGATGTTAGTTATATGTTGATGTTTATATATGATTTCCTGTCATCCTTTCTTTGTAGGTCTAGGAAAATGGTTTTAAATAAAACCGAAACATCGGCATTGAGAGTTGGATTTTGATCCTCGAAAATTGACCGAATCCCGATTACATAATACTCCTATTCTATCCAACGGTTGATATATTATTGAATTTGTTATATATATATGTATATATATATATATATATAATATATATATATATATACTCGTATTATACGAGTTTAACTCCATACTAATGCAATATTTAAATAAAATACTATAGTATTGGGTACGATAATAAAGTAGATGACTTTTTCCTTTTCGAATACTGTTTATTGCCTAGTTTCAAATTTATGATTTGTTTTTTTTTATTATTATATTTACCCATATTTATTATATGAGCTACTCTATTATACTGGTATTATGATATACTATAATACATGATAATATAAAATTACAGTACGAAGTGTGATGGATGTGTCACGGACACTATTTGAAGGGGAATCAAATCGAATCCCGATTACATAATACTCTTATTCTATCCAACGGTTGATATATTATTGAATTTGTTTATATATATATATATATATATATATATACTCGTATTATACGAGTTGAACTCCATACTAATGCAATATTTAAATAAAATACTATGGTATGGGGTACGATAATAAAGTACATGACTTTTTAAGTTAGGAATACTCTTTATTCCCTAATTTTAAATTTATGATTTGGTTTTTTTTTGAGCTAGTATATTATACTAGTATTATGATATACTATAATACATGATAATATACTATTACAGTACGAAGTGTGATGGATGTGTCACGGAGACTATTTGAAGGGGAAATTTATTTTTGGTATGTTGGTACACTGGTCACGCTAATACATTCATAGTTTTTGCCTAAGTTTATTTTTATGCGTGAGGCACAATGGATTGATTGATTCCTGTTGAACCATAATGAACTATATATTATATTATTATTATTATATTATATATTATATAATATATAATAAATATATAACATATATTATAATACATTATGGAACTATAGTGATATCATTATAATAACTAGGAAAACAAATCGACATTTTTAAGGAGGATTTTATAGCCATAGCAGAATAACATATAATAGTTAGCTTTCTGTTTATCAAATATCCAGGACCATTTAAAATTAATTAAAAAAAATAAATAGTTAATATAGAATTTATGAAATAGTATATTAAATCAATATAGGGGATTTTTGAATCCAATATTGTTTCTTAAAAGATATATGGTAAAAATAGGATAATATAATATATTTGTAAGACGATATTGATAAATATCACACTAAAAATCTGAGCCTTACGATATATCACTGAAGTATGTTGTCAATCATGTATGTGATGACTGTTTTTTTATAAATTGATTGAAATATATGAAATACGATAAATAATTGTAAAAATAACGCATGAAATGTACAGAAATCTCTACAGTACAGCTCGAGAAGAACACTATTAAGTATGATATAAGTTACAAACGGAATTCGCATTATTCAAATTCTGTTACTAAATCAGTGATACATAGTTTTGATCTAAACAAGGATTTATTAATTTTATATGTAATAGATAAGTTTCTTCAAAAGCCATAGCAACCTTTAAATTAATAAATGCTTTATAATGAATAAACAAACAAATGCTAATTTGTTGGAAAAATTTTTGGAACTTTTAATATACAATGGTACCTCAGGATACGAGTGTCCCAACATACGAGCTATTTGAGATACGAGCTGTCAAATGAACTAAATTTTGTTTTGAAATACGATTGAAATATAAGATACGAGGAACAGCCAATTGTAGTATCAGGTCATTTATAAGTATGTACATTTCTTTTTTGTACAATGCCACCTACGGCCCACTCAGTTCTCAGTTTACCTTTTGAAAATTGCAAGATCATGGGATTGTGGGAGCAAGTTTCATAATTTGTGACAAAGAAACATCCCGAAAAAGTTGCAACTGGTCGTGCATCGGATCTATTTAGTAAAATATGCCTAACTCATTTCCATAGCATTCTGAAAGAGAGGAAGAAACAAACCTATTTGGACAGTTTTGTTTGTAATCCTGAGAAAAAGGAAAAGACCAGTGAAGAGAAAATCAGTAACAATAATGAAGCATACAGTAGCATTTAAGTTATGTCTAAGTTAAATTTAAATAACCAAAATACTAACTACATATGTACATAAACTTAATAAAACCAGTTTTTTCTAACCACCTCTACTTTCTCCTTTATTATATTTTTATACAATATTGTCATTTATAAATACATTTTCCATATTAAAAATCACGTAAAAAAACGATTAGGGGTAAGTATTCTTGAAGCAGCAAAAAATTAATGGCATTTTAATTGATTTCAATAGGGAAAATTGCTTTTAAATATCAGTAAATTGACATACGAGACAAGTTACCGAACGAATTAAACTCGTATCCCGCGGTACCACTGTAATTTGAATTTAATAATGTAATATAATTATGTACCATATTTAGGTTGCAGTGGCAGTTCCAGAAGGGAACACACTTAGACCGAGCATTGGCCCTTTGTGATACCACACAATGAAGTTTGATTCTACAGTGGGAGTCCTAAATTTTACCTAATTCAAGTGTATTTAGAGTAGCGGATCTTTCACGAGTAGCTGACATCGTACAGGCTCGGGACCGACAGTTTAACGTCTTTCTCCAAGGGGCGCCGTGCACAGATTTATTCACCTCCCACGTGAATAAATCGAGAGCCAGGTGAGGATTAAACCCCGGTTCTATGAGTTCATAGGCGAGCACGTAATCACTGAGCTACTCTGGCCCTTTATGTATAATATTTTATTATACACATCATATTATGCATACAGCCCTGAGGACGTCAGATTAAAAATATTGTATTATTGAAACAAGACCAAACCACCATGAAAAAAAAAATAATGTTAAATATATGTGGTCAAGATAAAGGAAAACATTCTATTATATTTTACATATAAACCTGAAAAGGAACACTAATTTTTGAAACTAATATGTTAGATACATATTAATGATGAAACTAATGTGCATGTAGATACATGCATGTAATTGCATGTGAATTGCACAATTCACCTAAAATAAATAAATACCACTGAATGGTATATTACACTAGTTAAAACTTGGTTAATTATTATTAATATAAATGAAGAATTCAGATTACTTCAGAACAACAAATATTTAATTTCAAAAAATTCATTTAAGATGATTATTCTTAAATCTGATATATATATATATATATATATATATATATATATATATAAGATTTCACATAAACACGTGAAACAACAATCAATGATCAAACCACAATAAGAAATGGGAAAACAAGACTAAGATCTTTCAACCGTAACAAGCGGTCTTCGTCAGAGTCAAAAACCCAACCAACCCAACAGTTGGGTTTTTGACTCTGACGAAGACCGATTGTTACGGTTGAAAGATTCACGCACACTGCAGCTACTAGGTGACCAACCACCAGCTACTCGCCAAGCCGACACTCAGTCACCGCCCAGTATTCAGACCAGCAACACCTAAGATATGTATATGAGACAAAATGTCGTAGGAAGAATCACAATGAAGGAAAATAAGCTCTGACACCTCCTAGATTATATATATATATATATACAAATTAAAATAAGCAGTGACACATAAACAAAAACACAACAAAGACTAACTTGTCAATATTTCGACCGTAATGGCGGTCGTCCTCAGGAGAAGAAGTGAATTGACGGAGGGACGACAGTCAACTCATATATATATATATATATATATATATATATATATATAAATATATATTTATGACAGTGTACACGAATAAAAAAATTTGGAGAACTGATGTAACTTGCCCGAAGTTATAGAAGTCGGAGGGTCCACATTATTTCGAAAATTTGTTAAAATATGCATAATTTTTAATAGAACACACACGCACATATTATACATATATATACATATCTTTATACATTGGTTATATATTGGCAGCAGATCTTCTCTTATTTTATTGAAAATGATCGCAGTTTCTGCATTCACGAGCTTTTTTTTAACAGATTGTAACCTCCTTGCTATTTTCCTTATTGTAGTAGGGGAACTATAAATCAGGTTCGCCAATGACATTTCCAAGAAAATAGGACTGATGTACGAAAGAAATTCATGATCATGATTCATGATTCATGATTCATGATCGAAATGTATATATTCACCTTACACTAATAAACGAGCTTTCGACATTCATATGTCATCAACAGGATTAATACATTAATAAACATCAGTTTAATAAATAAATTAAATAAAGAAAATTACAAATATTATTAAGTCTATGTGTCTAAATTAGGTTAGGTCTAAATTAAAATAGTATTTGTAATTTTCATTCTTAGGTAATTTATTTAACTGATGTTTATTTATGTATTAAACCTGATAATGACATATTAATGTTGAAAGCTCGTTTATTAGCGTATGATGAATATACATTTATTTACATCATGATATTAAATTTCTTTCGTTTATTTGACATGTTTACTTGAAATGTCATTGGCGAACCTGATTTACTGTTTAGAATCTGTTAACAAAAAGGTCGTGAATGCAGAAACAACGATCATTTTCGGTAAAATATGCTTGAGAGAAGATCTGCTGCTAATATGTACATATATATATATATATATATATATATATATATATATAATAAACTCAAAAATTGTTATTGACCTCTTCTATTCTATTTACTGTTTTGTTATTGAGGGCTAGGTCAAATAAATAAAATAAACTCCTTTCTAGGCCGACGTTTCGATGTATTTGTATATCATCTTCAGGGTTATATTTTACTTCTACTCTAATTTTAGCCCTGAAGATGATGTACAAATACGTAGAAACGTCGGCCTAGAAAGGAGTTTATTTTCTTTTATTTGACCTAGCACTCAATAACAAAACAGTGAATATATATATATATATATATATATATATATATATATATAAAGATTTCACATAAACACGTGAAACAACAATCAATGATCAAACCACAATAAGAAATGGGAAAACAAGACTAAGATCTTTCAACCGTAACAAGCGGTCTTCGTCAGAGTCAAAAACCCGGTTTTTGACTCTGACGAAGACCGCTTGTTACGGTTGAAAGATCTTAGTCTTGTTTTCCCATTTCTTATTGTGGTTTGATCATTCATATATATATATATATATAATATACTTTTCGTTGGAAATACGAACCGAAAGGGACAAATGTAGCTCAATGCAGCAAAAAAAACATAGAGAAATCAAAAGCACACACTTATAGGCTCTAATTTTCGGATTGAACCGTCTTCAGGACATATAAGAGAGGGAAACTAAGCTCACGGGTTCAGAGACGAATTCAACCTAACCGAAGGAAGAAGGTTTCAAGACTGTAAAAATTAAAGAAATAAGATCTTTCAACCATAAAAAGCTCTCTTCATAAGAATCCAAAAACCCAACTATAATTTTTCCCTCATTTCATATTGTGTGTTTCATTATTGATTGTTATTTCACATTAACACGTGAAATAACAATAATGTGAAATAACAATCAATTATCTAACCAGAAAACGAAATGGGGGGGAAAAAATAAGATCATTCAAACGTAACAAGCGATTTTTGTCACAGTCATAAACCCAATTGAGTGTTTTTTTTAACTCTCACGAAGACCGCTTCTTACGGTTGAAAGGTCTTAGTAATGTTTTCCCATTTCTTATTGTGGTTTGATCATATATATTTATATATATATACATATATGATTTCATATAAAGACATGAAATAAAAATCAATTATCAAAACACAAACTGTTTACTATATGAAATAGTCGTTACTTTTATCATTTCCAATAACCAATAACTAATAACCGTAGATTACATCCAAATATTAATTAAAAAATTTGACATATTAATAATAAGTATCTTTGTTTTCTAGATGTAACCTGAAGAACACCAAGTGTTCGAAACAGGTTCTTCAGTTTCTTTTAATAAACAATTTTTTGTCGATACTTCATACTTTTCCTAACATGAGTAAATACAAAACTATAACAGATTGCACAGTTAATGAAACATACAAAATACTTTGAAATATTTTAATTTGTGGATAAACCCGTCAATTTTATATTTCAGTATTTTACTAATATGCAATTTTTTTTTTCAGGTAAGCTTGAAAATCAGTCTCTCTCGTCCTATTAAAGTATATGTTCATCCAACATTCAGGATAAACACGTGCTGCCAAAGTAATTTGTTCAAATTCTGCCTCTTGACTTGTCTAGCTAGTCAACCGCAACTTAGTAAAGGAGGTAAGCCCAGCAGGATAATATTTTTGTTGTTGTTTTTTTACTGATAAAAAAAAAATTTATATGAACACATTTAACTTATTATCTATTTTAGATGACATGTAGTGATGAACACTTGGTTTTCGAAACACGGTGTGTAAAAAAATCTTTTTTTGTGTTGATACACTTAAAGAGTGTTTCGTTTTTTCCGTTAAACAAATGGTTAAAATTATGCAAATATAATATTATTCTCTATCTATGGGGTCAGTAAAATAAAAATAAAAACTTATATTCAAACCAAAATGATATGAAATTCACTAATATATAAAAAAACATTTAATTCTATAAAAATTTCATTTCAATATATTATAAACTTTTTCTGTAAATAGTGATTAAGTTTGATCACCATTAGAGGGCGATAGCATCGTTTCAATTCTTGAAAGAAAATGAAATTTGTAAATTTCGAAAAAGGTTCAAACGTTTTTTGCAATGTATCATATGAACAATGTTCAAATTTGCAATTATAGCAGCCGCTATTGCTGAAGGAGGAGTCGAAAATTTATTAATTTCCCTGCGAAAGGGTTAATATACAAACGTAGCGGAAACCTTTGATATAAACCTTTAATAAATAATGTAACTTTCCTTTCAATTATCTATTAAGAGCTATACCAACAAAAAAAAATAGCTAAATAAATTTCTACTTGTAGATTATCAAATAAAAAACGAACTTAATCCAGATTTCATGGATAAACAGATTCCTAATAATATATGGTATATTCAAAAAAAAAAAGTAACTAATTTTGAAAGGTACTGTAAAAATTGTACGTCTTTGATTTAAAATATGACAGTCTAATAAAAAAAACAATGACTACCTTATGAAAAGAACACAAAAAACGAAAAATAAACAGAGAAAAACCAAAAAAATGTTAACTACTATAGCTGACCATAGAGATATATAACATTGAATTACAGAAAACACGACGCAGAAAAAAGATAAAATGAACACTTGCTAAATTCAACATTTCCAACCGTTGTTCGTCATCAAGAGAAGAACGAAGTGAGAGAGCATAGCATTTTTTTTATTATTATTATATTTTACTGGGAGCCCAGCACTATGTGCGTACGTAAATGCATTTCACCTCCTTACCCAAAAAAAAAACATAATTATATTTACATATTTATTTATATATTTACATATTTATTTATATTTACATAGTAAATATATAATATATACTATTAATATTATTAAATTATTTAAATTTTTTATAAATTGTAGTTCAATTATAATTTGGCATTGCCTTTTCTGTTTCTTCAACCTTTAGTGCCTAGGTTCCATAATATTACACTGCTGCCAGTATTCGGTGTACAGTTTAATACTTCACTCGCGTTCCTTCCATCGAAATGGAGAGGTGTTTTTCTTACATCGTCCCCTCTTATAATCTTCTCCTGATGACGAACAAGAGTTCGAAATATTGAATTAGGTAAGCATGCATTTTTTTTTAATTTTAAATATTAAATTTGTTTAATTTAAAATATGTATAAGGGATATACAAATACTGAAAATATATTTATCTATAATTCTTCTAATATATCTAAATATTTAGAAGAAATAAGATATATTATCCACTATTTCTTAGAAATATTTATTTTTTAATTTTATATAATCTGGAATAGTTGCTAGATATAACAATTAAGGATTATTTGTATTTATATTTGAATAAAGATTAGATACAGAATAAAAAAGAAAAAAGAAAACAGATCTGTTATTATTATTATTATTATTATTTGAGGGTAACTATAGCACTGCGTCTGAAAACTAGAGTACTTCCCCCCTACTGTACTAATGTATCCCAGTAGTTAGCTTAAGGACCTCCAAGCACAGCACATTTCCTGCTAGCATCGGTAAAAGTTTTTCTATGGTTTGTTGAGTGTCCAAAAGCACCACCTGCCTCTTTTACTCTACTTTTAATCAGCAGCTACAATGGTGTTTCTTCCTCTTTGCAGAATCTGCAAAAACCATTATTGATAATGTCTATTTAGGCTCCCTAAAGTTTCGGGAGAATGTAACTTCCTTTCTCCTTCATCGAGTGAGGTGTACACGGTGGGAGGTTCGTTCCCACTAGTTTGCTCTTTTGGACCCTCTGCGCTTTCTGCATTTCCTTCTTCTTAGTATCATACAGGGGAAAACACCTATGCCTCTATCGGTGGTTATTTTGTCCGCTCCGGCAGAGCACGGCATACCGGAATAAGGCTATTTACTCAAGGAGGTCGCCTCGTACCCTTGAGGCTACGTTCAGAATACAGAAACCCCTGTATCATCCATCCATCGGCACGGATCGCATATACCTTAGATTGGAGCTCGGTTAAAAGTAGTGGATTTGGGGATTAGGAAGAATGTGATACGGAGGTGGTCTGGTCAGGCCCAATAACACTATTTCTTTCTTGTTGAAAATTAGACTATCGTCAATAATACAACATAATTAAGCCGACGTTCGTCTATACTTGTATACATCAATACAGAATTTAAATGCAATAACATGAAAATTAGTGATATAAAACTCTGGAGAAAATGTCATTACGTATATTAACCCTGACCAAACCCCAAGAAAAAGAAATGTGTTTATTAGTAAAGTGTGGTAAAGAAAACAATACCGTGTTAATTATTTTGATTTAGTAGTCAATGCGTATAGGAATATATGTTGTTTAGTAAGAATTGAGTTACATCAACTCCACTCTCAAATACGAGGTGTGTAAATAAAGTAGTGAGACTGGCAACGTCGCTTTCGATCTGGCAACGCTGGAGACGCGTGGCCTTGAGTAGCGTCAGGTACACGTGTGAGGCGCCTCCAGTATGAATCTGAACTCGCCACAGTCATTTGTTTGTCCGTAGCGTTGGTTTTCGTGAAATGGTTTTTTCTTGAGCGTTTTAAAAATGAGTGACCTCAAAGTTGAGCAGCGGTGTGCAATCAAATTTTGCTTCAGACTTGGACAACTTGGACTTTTGAAAAACTTCAGGAGGCCTATGGAGAACGTGTTTTATCAAGGGCACAGGTTTTTCGGTGGTTTAAGGAATTTTCAGAAGGAAGAGAGTCGATTGAAGATGAACCACGAAGCGGAAGGCCTTCAAGTGCAAACACCGATGAAAATGTCAACAGAGTACGGAACCTTGTGCGTTCAGATCGACGCTTGACAGTCACAATGATCGGGGAACAGTTGAATTTGAATCACACCTCCGTTCATCACATTTTGACCAATGAATTGGAGATGAGAAAAATTTGTGCGAAAATGGTTCCGAAAGTTCCGAAAAGAAAACGAGTTTTTGGCCAGTAAAAACATTCCTGTTGCTCCTCAGCCTCCTTATTCACCAGACTTGAGTCTTTATCACTTTTTCCTCTTCCCGAGATTGAAAAATCACCTCAAGGGAACTCATTTCGGGACACTACAAAACATACAAACTGCTGTAACCGACCAGCTGAAGGCCATTCCAGAATCCGAGTTCCAGCAATGCCACAATGATTGGAAGGACCGTCTCCAGCGCTGTGTGGCTTCCGAAGGGAACTATTTTGAAGGTGACAATATCACATTGTAATTATATTTGAATAGAAAATTTAAAAAAAAATCAGTCTCACTACTTCATTTACACACATCGTATCTGTAGCAATAGTGGGACACAGAGAGAGGGTTGGAAAGAGAATATTCTGCAGATTGGTATATGCAACAACAAATAAAATGCCTTTTTTATCAGGAGTAAATTCAGACTGTGTTTTTTTGTATGAATTAGAAAATTTAGAAGAATGATTTTGTCCTTTCCTTGATGCTATATTCCTCATCGTTAAAATTAAGAAATAAACAGTTAATATAACTCATAACTCCTCCTGCGTGTGAAGAGAGTCGTAACCTCTCTGCGGTGAGAGTTACATGTGCTTTATTGATGATACAATCGAAACATGTAGTCATGGGCGTCTGTTATTTCTTATGAGTGTTCTTTCTGGCAATCTACTTTATTTAGGTCATGCAGTCCTTTCATTTTATATATAAAAAAAAATTTAACATAAACACGTGAAATAACATTCAATGATCAAAGCACAATAAGAAAATGGGAAAACATTTTCAGTCAGTTCGACTCTAACGAAGACCGCTTGTTACGGTTGAACTATCTTATTCTTGTTTTCTCATTTTCTTATTGTGGTTTGATAATTCATTATATATATATATCGTAAAATTGGATGCCTTTTTAGTTGGGTGGAAGGTTTTTTTTTAAAAAAAAGAAATATTAATAACTAATAGATAACAAATATTAAAGTTTACTGTGTGAGTTGCCATTAGGAAGTTCGTCGGGGTTGGGGGTTTAAAGTATTTTCTCTATTAATAATAATGTAAAGTATGTAATGGATTATTTTAAGTGAAATTATATTTGAATTATTGATTAGGATTTAAAAAACTTATTTACCTTTTCATGAAATTACAATACAACAACAAATATAATATCTTTTTTATCAGGAGTAAATTCAGTCTGTGTTCTTTTGTATGAATTAGTAACAACAAATAAAATGCCTTTTTTATCGGGACTAAATTCAGTCTGTGTTCTTTTGTATGAATTAGTAACAAGAAATAAAATGCCTTTTTTATCAGGAGTAAATTCAGTCTGCGTTCTTTTGTATGAATTAGTAACAAGAAATAAAATGCCTTTTTTATCTGGAAGAAATTCAGTCTGTGTTTCTTTTGTATGAATTAGTAACAACAAATAAAATGCCTTTTTTATCAGGAGTAAATTCTGTCTGTGTTTACTGTGTGAGTTGCCATTAGTAAGTTCCTCGGGGTTGGGGGTTTAAAGTATTTTCTCTATTAATAATAATGTAAAGTATGTAATGGATTATTTTAAGTGAAATTATATTTGAATTATTCATTAGGATTTAAAAAACTTATTTAGCTTTTCTTGAAATTACAATACAACAACAAATATAATGTCTTTTTTTATCATGAGTAAATTCAGTCTGTGATCTTTTGAATGAATTAGTAACAACAAATAAAATATCTTTTTTATCAGGAGTAAATTCAGTCTGTGTTCTTTTGTATGAATTAGTAACAACAAATAAAATGCCTTTTTTATCAGGAGTAAATTCAGTCTGTGTTCTTTTGTATGAATTAGTAACAACAAATAAAATGCCTTTTTTATCAGGAGTAAATTCAGTCTGTGTTCTTTTGTATGAATTAGTAACAACAAATAAAATGCCTTTTTTATCAGGAGTAAATTCAGTCTGTGTTCTTTTGTATGAATTAGTAACAACAAATAAAATGCCTTTTTTATCAGGAGTAAATTCAGTCTGTGTTCTTTTGTATGAATTAGTAACAACAAATAAAATGCCTTTTTTATCAGGAGTAAATTCTAGTCTGTGTTCTTTGTATGAATTAGTAACAATAAATAAATGCCTCTGTTTATCAGGAGTTTAAAGTCAGTCTTGTTCTCTATTAATGAATAATGTAACAAAAATGTAATGGACTTTTTTATCAGAGTGAAATTCATATTTGAATTATTCATTAGGATTTAAAAAAAAACCTTTTTTGATAATTAGCTGTTTCTTTGAAATTACAATACAACAACAAATAAAATGCTTTTTTTATCATGAGTAAATTCAGTCTGTGATCTTTTGAATGAATTAGTAACAACAAATAAAATATCTTTTTTATCAGGAGTAAATTCAGTCTGTGTTCTTTTGTATGAATTAGTAACAACAAATAAAATGCCTTTTTTATCAGGAGTAAATTCAGTCTGTGTTCTTTTGAATGAATTAGTAACAACAAATAAAATGCCTTTTTTATCAGGAGTAAATTCAGTCTGTGTTCTTTTGTATGAATTAGTAACAACAAATAAAATGCCTTTTTTATCAGGAGTAAATTCAGTCTGTGTTCTTTTGTATGAATTAGTAACAACAAATAAAATGCCTTTTTTATCAGGAGTAAATTCAGTCTGTGTTCTTTTGTATGAATTAGTAACAACAAATAAAATGCCTTTTTTATCAGGAGTAAATTCAGTCTGTGTTCTTTTGTATGAATTAGTAACAACAAATAAAATGCCTTTTTTATCAGGAGTAAATTCAGTCTGTGTTCTTTTGTATGAATTAGTAACAACAAATAAAATGCCTTTTTTATCAGGAGTAAATTCAGTCTGCGTTCTTTTGTATGAATTAGTAACAACAAATAAAATGCCTTTTTTATCAGGAGTAAATTCAGTCTGTGTTCTTTTGTATGAATTAGTAACAACAAATAAAATGCCTTTTTTATCAGGAGTAAATTCGATCTGTGTTCTTTTGTATGAATTAGTAACAAGAAATAAAATGCCTTTTTTATCAGGAGTAAATTCAGTCTGTGTTCTTTTGTATGAATTAGTAACAAGAAATAAAATGCCTTTTTTATCAGGAGTAAATTCAGTCTGTGTTCTTTTGTATGAATTAGTAACAACAAATAAAATGCCTTTTTTATCAGGAGTAAATTCAGTCTGTGTTCTTTTGTATGAATTAGTAACAACAAATAAAATGCCTTTTTTATCAGGAGTAAATTCAGTCTGTGTTCTTTTGTATGAATTAGTAACAAGAAATAAAATGCCTTTTTTATCAGGAGTAAATTTAGTCTGTGTTCTTTTGTATGAATTAGTAACAACAAATAAAATGCCTTTTTTATCATGAGTAAATTCAGTCTGTGTTCTTTTGTATGAATTAGTAACAACAAATAAAATGCCTTTTTTATCAGGAGTAAATTCAGTCTGTGTTCTTTTGTATGAATTAGTAACAAGAAATAATATGTCTTTTTTATCTGGAAGAAATTCAGTCTGTGTTCTTTTGTATGAATTAGTAACAAGAAATAATATGCCTTTTTTATCAGGAGTATATACAGACTGTGTTTTTTTGTATGAATTAGTAAATTTAAAAGAATGATTTTGTCCTTTCCTTGATGCTATTTTCCTCATCGTTAAAATTAAGAAATAAACAGTTAAAACAACTCATAACTACTCCTGTGCGTGAAGAGAGTCGTAACCTCTCTGAGGTGAGAGTTACATGTGTTTTGTTGATGATACAATCGAAACATGTAGTCATGGGCGTCTGTTATTTCTTATGAGTGTTCTTTCTGGCAATCTACTTTATTTAGGTCATGCAGTCCTTTCATTTTATATATAAAAAAGATAACACATAAACACGTGAAATAACATTCAATGATCAAACCACAATAAGAAAATGGGAAAACATTTTCAGTCAGTTGGGTTTTTGACTCTGACGAAGACCGCTTGTGAACCATCTTAGTCTTCTTTTCCCATTTTCATATTGTGGTTTGATAATTCATTATATATATATATATAAATCGTAAAATTGATTGTCTTTTTGGTTGGGTGGAAGGTTTTTTTTTAAAAAAATAATATTAATAACTAATAGATAACAAATATTAAAGTTTACTGTGTGAGTGGCTATTAGTAAGTTTGTCAGGGTTGGGGGTTTAATGTATTTTCTGTATTAATAATAATGTAAAATATGTAATGGTAGTCAATGCTAGTCGTTGCTGGTCAATGCTAGTCGTTGATGGTCAATGCTAGTCAATCTGAATAACAGCGTGATAAGACATACCATATGTATAACCTCACTGAAACGTTCTAGAAACCCCAGGCTATGTCTATGTAATATAACATTTACCTATTACCATGTAACATGGGGAAGGTACAACATAGAGAGCATATAACATTGCTAATGTAAAATATAGGGAAGATATGAAATTGGGAAGATGTACGCGGGAACAACATGAAATATGGATGATATAACAAGTGAAAGGGCCATATAACCTATGTATGATACAACATAGTAAAGAGGAAGGTAAACATACAGAAGATAAAACATAGATAAGATGTAAGAGAGTGAAAATACGAACTACACAGGGAAGATATACACTGGATATAAACCCGGAACGACATAATATAGGGAAGATTGAACATAGAAATATATAACATAAGGAAGATACAACATAGGAACCACATAACATAAGGCAATTAAACATACGAATGATACAACATAGATAAGTTGTAAGACAGTGAAGATGCAAACACATGATATAACACCGGAACGACATAACATAGGAAAGATACTACATATGAGAGATACAAAATAGGAACCATATAGCATTAAGCAGTTAAACATACAGATAATACAATATAAATAAGTCGTAAGACAGTGGGGATACAAATTACAGACAAAAGAAATAACACATGATATAACACCGAATGGACATAACACAGGGAAAATATAACACAGGAAAAACTAAGTAACATATAAAACATCGGGCAAATATAACATAGGAAAGTAACTTAGAGAATATAAACCATAACGAATATAGAATATACAAAAGTTTTAATATCGCGGCGAGAACATAACATTACAGATAACATACAGCAAGCAAAGAAATAAAATTTTAAATATATTGAATTTATAATAATAATAGAATTTATAAACAAAGAATATTTTTTTGACAATCTTGAGAACTTAGCATCTACTGGTATCAGGGATCTGTCTTAGATTTATTGTTCTCTTGAGATGGTTCAAATGGACCAGGGACAGAGGAGAATAGCCCCAATTCCTCTTTGTGGTATCACAAGGGGCCGGCTTGGGGCCTATGTGTGTTATCTCTCGGGACAACCACTGTAACCTTACCTAACCTACTCAAAACTAGCTTCTAATACTGAACTTGATGATGTCTTAAAAAAACGACGAAACTTTGGCGAAATGACCAAGAGAAGTCCGAAAATTGGTAAATCTGGTACTTGGTACCCTAATAGTGAATAGAATAGGCTAAGTGCTTCACAGAATGCCAAGACGTACCATATACATAACCTCACTAGAAATTCTAGAAGTGCTAGATTACCTGAATTTCTTCTACTCTAGCAGACTACACACTCAATTTTAATCCACGGTTTTTTTAATATATAATTAACTTATTTAGTATTATAATACCTTTATGATAATTATAATATTATTTTATATTATAATATTAATATTATAATTATATTATATTATTATTATATTATAATAATATTTAATATTTTTTAATAAATAATAAAATAATAAATAATTTAATATGGGTGATTGAAAAGTAACTCCCTATTTTAAAATAAATACAATTTATTTTAAATCTCAATTTTGTGTATATATTACTTAATGTATGGCACATTAATTTATGTTCTTGTTTTCCATTCAGATTTATTTAAATCTGAATTTGAAAAAACTTGAAGGCGAATACGAGAAGTTATGATTTCCATCCCACAAGAGTTTCTTGCGAAATCAGTTGATGCGATTCCTGGTCGACTTGAGAAGCTGATGGCAAATAAAGGCGCCCATATCGAATTTTAAATAAGAGCCCATGCATTATACTTCCTTCTCATATTCATTAATTGTAGAAATTATATTTTAAAAAAAAATTATAGTTTCTTTTTTAAAATAGGGAGTTACTTTTCCATCACCCTGTATAATAAACGGACAAGAAACAAAGCCTAGCTGAAGACAGAAGACAAAGACGTACTATTGAATAATGTGTCCAGCCTGAACACAATTTACTAGCGTTTGACCGGCTGAATGCAGTAGTGACCGATTATAATGAAATTACAGCAGCGTAGGTATAAGAGAAGGAAGGATAGCTAGGTCTATTCTCTGCCTCACCTTGCTTTCAATGACTATCATAATCACAATCAAATCATCAAACACAGGTAGATAAAGATAGTTTATTTATATATTAAAATATATAATAATAACGTTTTTTATGCCCAATAAAGGTATAGTTTCCTCAAGAAATTAGAGTACTGCAGGCTACTAGGCCTCACTCTAACCTCATTTTAAATTATTAATACCTGCAAAATAATTTATTCCATACCGAAGAAATAAAAAACTACAGAAAATTAATAGCAGAGTTATTTGAAGTACAGAAACTGCCGTGATTTGAGTCATTACTGTATTCCAAACACTAACAAATAAATCATTAGTTGTGCAATCCGTAATTGTGTGGTATTTACTCATTCTGAGGTAAAATGGATAAACCAACAAAAAATTGTTATCTTGAATTCTCTTAATTGAACTTTTATCTTTTATTATTTCACTCTAATTTTTGTAACTAATTAGATATAATTTGTATTATAGTGTCTTCCAGATGATGAACACAAAGTGTTCGAAACGCGTTGAATAAAACTTCATTTGTGTGGAGACTTTTGTTGGTTTATCCATTTTACCTCAGAATGAGTAACAAATGAGTAGATGCAAAAATCTAAGACCTAATAGACAAACAATATATTTGTGCTGATTGACCTAGATCAAATCAATCAAAGTGTCAATGGTCAAAATCTCCCGTCTCATTATCATCAGGTAGAATGCTATTTATTTGGCGTAGATCAACCTGATCAAAGAGTCAAAAGTAGACATCTCCATTCTTATCTTCATCTCGTAGAATGCTGTTAATTGACCTAGGTCAAATAAATTAAAGGATCAATGGCCAATATTACTCCCTGCTTAACATTATCTTTTAGAATGATGATTATTTGACCTAGATCAAATTTATGAAACGATCAATCGTCAACATCTCGATTCTCCTCATGCTATTCATTTACCCTAGATCAAATTAATCAAAAGGTCAATGGTCAATATCTCCCTTCTCACCATCATCTTGTAGAATGCTATTTAATTGACCTAGATGAAATATCAAAAGGTCAATGGTCTACATGTCCATTCTCATCAGCAGCTTGTAGAATGCTTTTTATTTGACCTAGATGAAATTGATCAAAGGGTCAATGGTCAATATCTCTTTGATTATCATTATGTTTTAAAATACTGATTATTTGACCTAGATCATATTGATCAAACGGTCAATGGTCAACATCTCAATTCTCCTCATCCTTTTCATTTGACCTAGATCAAATTGATCAAACTGTCAATAGTAGACATCTCCATTCTCATTTCCATCTTGTAGAATGCTGTTAGTTGACCTAGATCAAATTGATCAAAGGTCAATGGTACAGCATTCTACAAGATGATGATGAGAAAAGAGATATTTGACCTAGATCATATTGGTCAAACAGTCAATGGTCAACATCTTAATTCTCCTCATACTATTCATTTGACCTAGATCAAATTGATCAAAAGGTCAATGGTCAACATCACCCTTCTCATCATCATCATGTAGAATGCTGTTTAATTGACCTAGATCAAATTGATCAAAGGTCAACGGTCAATATCTCCCTTCTCGCCATCATCTTGTAAAATGCTGTTCATTTGACCTACATAAAATTGATCAATAGGTCAATGGTCAATATATTCATATTCTTCAACATATAGTAGAATACTGTTTATTTGATCTAGATCAAATTGATCAAAGGTCAACGGTCAATATCTCCCTTCTCGCCATCATCTTGTAGAATGCTGTTTATTTGACCTACATGAAATTGATCAATAGGTCAGTGGTCAATATATCCATATTCCTCAACATATAGTAGAATGCTGTTTATTTTACCTAGATCAAATTAATCAAAGGGTCAATGGTTAAGATCTCATTTCTCACCATCATATTGTAGAATGCTGTTTATTATACGTCATATAAATTAACGTTGGTCAACAGAATTTCCAGACTGCTGCAGTAGGAGTCATTTTTTCCTCTCTCCAAGACACACGTGTTTCTTAAACATCTGTTAAACATACGAGCCAAAAACCAACCTTTTTTTTTTGGTTTGCCCTCAAGCAAAAATCTAGCTAGGAATCCATAGAAGGCAGTTAAAACAAAAAAAAAACCTCAGGCCTTTCGATACGCTCTCACGAAACGAATAACATTAACGCTTTGGCTTAAAGCCCAAATATATATCTACTGGTAGAGATTACATCACATTACCTACTGCCTAAGGCTACAATAACATACGACTATTAAATCAACCTAGATAGAAAGGAAGTATGAACGATAGATCGATTTGGAACATTCAAAACAAAAGCAATATACAAAACTATAAATATCTCCTAAACAAATCGATTATTATGCGTGTAGAAAACTCTGAAAACCAATCGATTATTAATACAACTGAAAAACCCGCCATTACAATACAACATGCAAAACCCTAAACTATTACTTAAATCCTTTAATTAATAAAAATAATGAATGAACACAAAACATGAACAACAAACTACAGAAATGGTATATATAAATTAATTAATAATTATTAACATGTAAAATGATTTTACTTGCATATTAAGTCTATTTACGATTTAACATTTTTGATGCCCCTAGGGATGGTTATTTTTATCTTTTTTATTCAAAAATGCTGATTTTGATTATAATAACTTGCTAATATATAATAAATAAACAAATTTTATTTTACGATCTAAACATAATGATTCATCAAAATTTTTATAATATTAAGCAGTATACTCTCAAAAATCATCTAAACCGACAAGCTAAAAATCTTTTCTTACTAATAATAAATAAAAATCATAAAAACGGCTATGTGCAAAATGAATTTATATCGTAATTAAGATTGAACGTACATATGGTGTACGACCAACTACAACTATCTCATATCTACGATCAGAAACAACTCTACCAACATTAAATAGGTCATACACAACATTCCAACCAAATTTATAATGTTTTAATTTATTCAAGATGTTTTAATAAAAATAATGATACGGAAGAATTTAGTTTTTTTTTGAACATTTTTATTATTTTTTCAATTCACATATAATTCTTGTTAAAACCATTCAACCTCTTTATTTTTTTTTTTTTTTTTTTTTTAATAAAAACGAGTTACACTTTTGGGAGAAGAAGTTTGTAAAATCCTAAACTGCATGTAGCATGTGTCAAACATTTTTTATATTAATTTAAAAAAAAATTACAAAATGCTATTATAATAAAGAAATTATCTTTCCTTTTAAAAAAATTTTAATATTTACCTGTAACACGTTTTAGTTTTAAAGCATTTCCACATACTCCTTCATCATATGGTTCTTTCAGATAGGAAATCCTTCATAAATATATTCATTATTTATTAATTATTAATTATTTATTAATATATTCATAATTAATTTTCAGGTAATACGTCTTCAAGAGAAAAGAGATAGGGTTAACCAAGCACATTCTACACGCTACGGATAGTAACTCCGTTGAATCTCCAATGTGCTGGGTCACCCTTTCACTTTCCTCCTGAAGACGGATAACCCGAATAGGGCTGTGGAGTCGGAGTCATAGTCATAGAGTGGGCATATTTTCTACCTTTAGGAGCCAGAGTCGGAGTCGGAAGAACTCAGGCAACTCCAACTCCAACTCCTCAGCCTATTTATTACTTGCATACATGAAAATGACAAAAAAAAAAGATAAAACGTGCTTAACTAGTCCAAACAGATATTTTTTCCTCCGGAGAAAAATACTACCAAAATCCTTGGTAGGACATTGATGGTAGAATACAACAATGTCTAGTTTAATAAAAAATATCTTGTCTGTTTAGGGTTTACTAAAAATAAATATAATATCAAAAAACCTCTTGCTTATTAAAGGTCCTATTTAGACGTAATATAAATGCTTAAATAGGAGTTGTTTATAAGTCTACCATACCTGGAGCTCGATTCAGTCTAGGACCTTGCCCATAAGAAGGTTGCTCCGAGTCTAGGTTGGAGACGTAGTCAGAGTCGGAGTCAGCTGTTAACAAAATAGAGTAGACCGTGTTGGAGTCGAAGTCGGGTCCTATTAGCTTCGACAACACCAGTCCTGGATTATACATACAGTAAATTAAAAATCTTTCTACTTATTCATCAAGTTTTAGTTCAGGTTCTTCATTGCTGTCTATATTACTATAAATATATATATATATATATATACACTTTTTTTCGTTGGAAATACGATCCAAAACGGACAAATATAGTTCAATATAAACAAAGAAACATAGAGAAATCAGAAGAACACACTTACAGTCTCTAATTTTCGGTTTGAACCTTCTTCAGGAGAGATAAGAGAGGGAAACCAAACGCACTGGATCAGAGACGGTTGGAGACCCAATAACCCGTCTCCAACCGTCTCTGATCCAGTGCGCTTGGTTTCCCTCTCTTATCTCTCCTGAAGACGGTTCAAACCGAAAATTAGAGACTGTAAGTGTGTTCTTCTGATTTCTCTATGTGTCTTTGTTTATATTGAACTATATATATATATATATATATATATATATATATATATATATATATATCTTATGTGCTCCGTTCTTCGACGTGGGGAGATCTCTCTCACTTCATCCTCTCTTCTAGTCCACTCCTCCTAATGACGAACAACAGTTCGAAATATTAAATTCTGTAAGTTTTCATTAAATTCTCTTTTCTGTGTCGTTCTGAGAAAAACTCAGAATCAAAGATCTTGCCACTGCAATGACAGATACTAGATTCTATACAGACTCAGGCATCTAATTTATTATTTACGGACAACGTGAATACATTTCTCCACGTCATCCCTCGGAGAGGAATTTACATTCTTGATCTCGCAACTCTTCAATCTCAGGTACTTGTTAAAGATCCCTATATGAATACGAGGTGTGTAAATAAAGTAGTGAGACTGATATTTTTTAAATTTTCTATTCAAATATAATTACAGTGTGATATTGTCACCTTCAAAATAGTTCCCTTCGGAAGCCACACAGCGCTGGAGACGGTCCTTCCAATCATTGTGGCATTGCTGGAACTCGGATTCTGGAATGGCCTTCAGCTGGTCGGTTACAGCAGTTTGTATGTTTTGTATGTAGTGTCCCGAAATGAGTTCCCTTGAGGTGATTTTTCAATCTCGGGAAGAGGAAAAAGTCACAAGGACTCAAGTCTGGTGAATAAGGAGGCTGAGGAGAAACAGGAATGTTTTTACTGGCCAAAAGCTCGTTTATTGAGATGGCAGTGTGACAGGCCGCGTTGTGATGCCACACCCACTTGTCTTTGATGTTTCTCATCTCCAATTCATTGGTCAAAATGTGATGAACGGAGGTGTGATTCAAATTCAACTGTTCCCCGATCATTGTGACTGTCAAGCGTCGATCTGAACGCACAAGGTTCCGTACTCTGTTGACATTTTCATCGGTGTTTGCACTTGAAGGCCTTCCGCTTCGTGGTTCATCTTCAATCGACTCTCTTCCTTCTGAAAATTCCTTAAACCACCGAAAAACCTGTGCCCTTGATAAAACACGTTCTCCATAGGCCTCCTGAAGTTTTTCAAAAGTTTCGGTTGCATTATGTCCAAGTCTGAAGCAAAATTTGATTGCACACCGCTGCTCAACTTTGAGGTCACTCATTTTTAAAACGCTCAAGAAAAAACCATTTCACGAAAACCAACGCCTCGGACAAACAAATGACTGTGGCGAGTTCAGATTCATACTGGAGGCGCATCACACGTGCACCTGACGCTACTCAAGGCCACGCGTCTCCAGCGTTGCCAGATCGAAAGCGACGTTGCCAGTCTTACTACTTTATTTACACACCTCGTGCACTTTGAATTAGGAAAAATTTTCGCTCAAAATGTAGAACACAAAATTTCTGGGATCAAAATCGACAATTCTTTAATCTATCCATGATATCTATCAACCAATACAACTGCAACCATCATAATAATAAACAAAATTTTTCTATGTTATCAAGGTTTTGTGTACGTTCAATAGCATAACACATTTAAGCCGACGATTTGTTTATATTAGTAACCATTTTTTTGGCTTTATCAATATAAAATTTCATAAGAATAACATGTGATATCGGCGGTAAAGCAGAATGGGGATTAGATAGCGCTGCCTATATAACATTGTAGGATGTTACACATGCGTCCATTGTAGTGTTTAGTTAACTTCAGATTGTGTCTAATAAATCTTTTGATAATTAATAAAGAAATGATAAAAGTACTCACTCCATTACTAATGGCAACAATTGCTACACCTAATAACACCATTACACCATTACACCATACACCATTACTAATTGCAACACCTAATAACATTATCAACATGAAAGCTCTCTTTATTACATTATTTAATTAATATATAGATAATAACCTTCTCTAACGTCTCAAAACATAATTCTAGTCCAAACATGGACAAAAAGAAAAAAATTATGAAATATTTCTGGTCAAGATATAACATTATATTTCAATGTTATATTATGTTATTATATTATATAACATTATATTATTTCTCTATAACATCATGTCACGAGGCCAGCTTTATTTCCAGTTAATAAACAATAAAAAAGTAAGTCGAAAAGTCACTTATTAAACAAAGACATATATTATAATTAAGACTACGGACCAGAAAATTGGGGAAATGTGAGATTTGAGTTAATTTGATAAACTTACATAAGAGACAATAAGATATATATATATATATATATATATATATATATATATATATAATACACAATTGAAAGAAACGGTCCAGCGGACTTTTTTAAAATAAAATAAATTCAAAACGAAGGAAATACATAAAAAGAAAAAAGATATAACTCACATCAATATTTCGACCATCGTCGTCATCAGGAGGTGTGAAGAGCGAAGAGTCCCGCAGAAAGACAGGGCGGTACTCATATATGTATAATGAAATACTATTTCCAGTAAATCAACAATGTAGAAGTAAGACGAAAAATCACTTATTAAACAAAGACATATCTTAGAATTAAGACTGCGGACCATAAAATTGGGAAAATGTGAGATATTAGTTAAATTGATAAACTTACATAAGAGATAATAAGATATATATATATATAAATATATAATGAAATACCTTTCGTATAAACGGTATATTCAAAAAACATGGCATTCCCAGTAGATGAGGCGAATTATAAGAAAACTAGATGATTCACGTACATGTATCTAAAACATAACAAAAACTTACTTTTTGTATAAAATGTTTTCTAAGTTAATTTTGACGAAAAAACGTCAAAAGAACGAAACAAAATATGAAATTCTTTTTTTTATACAGAATAATATTAATAAAACATATTTATGATCATGTTTTAATTAATATTTGGGCATTATCAGTTGAAAAAAAAATTTAAATATTTTAGATTGATTAGCATAGAACGTGAAGTAGAAAGCCAATTAAAATCTTCTGAGGAAAGGTGTCAGCTAGCTCTTGAAGATGTCTAATTATCATAATGATTCACATTTGAAGAGTTGATAATTTTACACAACGGTAATATGTCTTTCATGGATACTGTTTTGCACAAAAAAAGGCAACTTATAAAATTATTTAGGTTTCATAATGGAAAAAGGTTTAGTTTAGAAGTAACATGATATAAGCATCATAATAATTATTAAATTATTTAATTAAATCATATGAAATTAAATACCATAATTCAAATTAAATACCATAATATGAAATAAAGAAAATTAGCAAAAAAATTTACACACACACACACACATATATATATATATATATATATATATATATATATATATATAAATAAAATAATATATTATTATAATTATATATATATAAACTCAAAAATTGTTATTGACCTCTTCTATTCTATTCACTGTTTCGTTATTGAGGGCTAGGTCAAATAAAAGAAAATAAACTCCTTTCTAGGCCGACGTTTCGATGTATTTGTACATCATCTTCAGGGCTAAAATTAGAGTAAGACTATAATACATTTATCAAAACAATCTACAACTCACAAAGAGAAATAACACACACTTTTGTTAAACCATTTTAAATTGAAATTTAAAATGGACTTAGATATATATGGACAACATGCAACGAAATGTGCTCAAAAAAAAAACTCTGATTATAAAATAACCTTTTGTATGTATCTGTTGGTTTAACAAAAGTGTGTGTTATTTCTCTATGTGAGTTGTAGATTGTTTTCATAAATGTATTATAGTCTTACTCTAATTTTAGCCCTAAAGATGATGTACAAATACATCGAAACGTCGGCCTAGAAAGGAGTATATTTTCTTTTATTTGACCTAGCCCTCAATAACGAAACAGTGAATATATATATATATATAAATCAATGATCAAACCACAATAAGAAATGGAAAAAAAAGACTAAGATCTTTCAACCGTAACAAGTAGTAATGGTCAGAGTCAAAAACCCAACTACCTAGTAACGAAGACCGCTTTGTTATGGTAGCAAAATCCTAAACTTGTTTTCCCATTCCTTATTGTGGTTTCATCATTCATTGTTATATCACATAAATACGTGAAATAACAATCAATGATAAAACCACAATAAGAAAATGGAAAAACAAGACTAAGATCCTTTAACTGTAACAAGCGGTCTTCGTCAGAGTCAAAAACCCAACTGAAATAAATAAAAATATATATATATATATATATATGATTAAACCACAATAAGAAATGGGAAA
This sequence comes from Hermatobates lingyangjiaoensis, assembly GCA_026182355.1. Lineage (NCBI taxonomy): Eukaryota > Metazoa > Arthropoda > Insecta > Hemiptera > Hermatobatidae > Hermatobates > Hermatobates lingyangjiaoensis. Next base: position 72,854 of record JAPFBL010000686.1, read on the forward strand.
ACAAGTCTAAGATCTTTCAACCGTAACAAGCGGTCTTCGTCAGAGTCAAAAACCCAACTCCAACAGAAGCAGAGTTGGGTTGTTTTTGACTCTGACGAAGACCGCTTGTTACAGTTGAAAGATCTTAGTCTTGTTTTCCCATTTCTTATTGTGGTTTAATCATTGATTGTTGTTTCACGTGTTTATGTGAAATCCTTTTATGTACGTATATATATATATGTTGTTAAATAACGCCCCATATTTGGCTTGTGTCTAGCCAAATATGTAGATACAAGCCAAATATGGGGCGTTATTTAACAATATATGTTTAAATGAAGGACTGCTTCCAACTTTTACAAATATATATATGTATATATATGTATTCACAAACATATACATATATAGACATACGACATACTTGTTCGAAATTCAACAAGAGTAACACACACAGTAAGGAAACACACTAACACACTCAAATTTTCGGGTAATCCGTCTTCAGGAGAAAAGAGAAAGTGAGACCAAGCACGTTGTAGACGCAAGGGCAAGTAATGGTTACTTGATATTTATTTAATTTGTATATTTATATGTATAAGGGTGTTTCAAAGAATTATTAGAATTCATATCATGAATAACAAAATGTCACATATCCTTCGATGCTAAAGAAAACGTGGATATAATTCATGAATTATATTATGTATGAACAGAATGATCAAACTCCTACTTGTGTTAGACTACCACCACTGCTTCTATAAGAGAAACCCCCCACTAACCGAAAACAACTCCCATCCAATTCCTTATTAGTAGTGCTTCGCCATAATCAAGACTTACAACCACCCCCAGCCACCCCCTATCCGACGACGACCTCTAACTTCAACCCTTCGAATATCCAATCAACCAACCCCTCTCTTTTAACAACCTACTACTTTCCTCCCTCCCACCCCAGAAACACTGATGGTATACTTCGCTATTTTCAAACCCCCCCCCCCCACCCACCCACCTCAAAAACCATCCAACAAACAAACCGTGTTTCCCATCTCTCTAAAGCAATCATGATGAATTTTTTTATCAAATGTCATATTGCTATTAATAACAAAAATTAAATTTTCTTGCCCCCAAAAACACTTTAAAATTAGTGAACAATATTTGAAAGGTTTTAAGGGTTCAATTATATTAAATACCATTTGAAAAAGGTAATTCAATTTTAAAAGGGTAACCTTAAATTAATATTGCCTCAAGAAATTAAAAGTCACACAGAAAACTCAATATTGAACAACAAAACGAAAACAGAGAACATCTGAGAACATATTTAGGAATTGGAGGCACAGTATTATACAATTATTATATATAAATATATATATTTATAAAAAGGTTTCACATAAACACGTGAAAAAAAAATCAATGATCAAACCACAATAAGAAATAGGAAAACAAGACTAAATCATTCAACCGTAACAAGTGGTCTTCGTCAGAGTCAAAAACTCAACTCATGAGTTTGGTTTTTGAGTCTGACGAAGACCGCTTCTTACGGTTGAAAGATCTTAGTCCTGTTTTCCCACTTCTTATTGTGGTTTGATCATTGATATATATATATATATATATATATATATATATATATATATGTAGAGAAATTAAAAACACACACTAACAGTCTCTAATTTTCGGATGAACCGAAATAAGAAATAAAAGATAAGAAAGGGAAACCAAGCGCACTGGTACAGAGACGGTTGGAGACCAACCGTCTCTGACAGTCGCTGTACCAGTGCGTTTGGTTTCCCTTTCTTATCACTTCTGAAGACAGTTCAACACAATATTAGAAACTGTAAGTGTGTGTTTTTAATATCTCTACATGTCTTTATATACATGAACTGTATTTGTCTATTTCGGATCGTATTTTCATCAAAAAAGTATATTTATATATATATTTCACTTAATTAAACGAAACACGATCCTAACTCGACGCAATACGAGTTTAAAATTCAGGAAGAGTAACACACAGAGTAAACAAACACACTAAGAGACTCAAATTTTCGGATAATCCGTCTTCGGGAAAAAATAAAAGGGTGATCAAGCACGTTGTAGAGCACACGGCAAGCAACCGGTAACGCAAATAAACGGTTACTTACCGTTGCGTCTTTCAGTTGGCTTTTTGAGTCTGACTAAGTCCGCTTGTTACCGTTGAATGATCTTAGTCTTGTTTTCCCATTTCATATTGTGCTTGTATAATTGATTGTTATTTCGCTTGTTTAAGCCAAATCATTTACCTATAGTAGTTATATTACGACAGTAAAATGCTTACAACCGTTATTCATATTTTGCACCTTTTCTTGCTGCAAGGATTATATATTCGGTTCTTTTTATAATAAATACAAAGAAAAAAGAAGCGTAAACGAAATTACATTACTTATAATATTTCTTAAGAAAGATTAAATCCAGAGTTAGTAAAAAAATTAAATTCCTAAAACATTTCCTCGACTAATAACATTATTTATCCCAATAAATTGAAAAATGCAAGTAACTTCACAATAGTTTGTAAAATATATTACTATTTGATAGAAAATATTAAGCTGATATTAAATACATTTTTATTTAAGACATAAAAGAGGGAAGAACGATATCTATTGTAGGGTTCGTTAATCCTTATCTTCAAATACAGGCGCCAATGCCATATTGGTTCATATCACAGCTTTATAAAAATATGGAAAGCAGGGGAACCAGATTACTTTAAACTACGAGGGGTATACTAGTGAATGTGTGGAAACAACACTATATTGAACGCTATATATCAGGGGTGGCGAACACGCGGCTCCGGACCAAAGTGAATGCGGCTCTTTGACTCTTTTATCATTATTTTGTATACTGTGGCTCTTTGCCAAGTTTAGATTTTGTTTTAGATACATCGTCTTTCGATACTCATTTCTATGTCACAAGTTAGTGGAAAGGGAAACCTCTCTCAAGGTGTAAGTTCTGAGTACCTTCTACCAAAAAAGAAGAGATTTTTACAAGTCTTTTATAAATGGCAAGATTTAGTTGTTACAGTAATAATGGCATAAGCTAATCAGCTGTACATTTCTTATCGACCCGTTTAATGTTGACACCGACTGCCTGAAAACCCCACTTGTTACTTATGAGGCAGCGAGAAAACTAGAAATCATTGAGCTACGCGAGGACGATAGACTGAAATCTCTTTTCAAGGAAGGCCATGTTACGTTTTGGAGAGCTGTGCCAACTGAAAAATACCCGTGTCTAAAAAGAGCCGCTCTCAAGCTGCTGTCTATGTTCTCGTCAACATACGTCTGTGAAAAACTGTTTTCTAGTTTGAAACACGTAAAATCAAAGCACCAGTCCATTCTGACTGACACTCATGTAAAGGAACTGCTCCGAGTGGCTACAACTGAATTCAAACCTGATTTGCAGAAGATTACTGAAAACAAAAATGCCAGAAATCCCATTGAGATTATCATCCCATCACTCCAACAAGGTAACAAAAAACACCTGACTGAGCATGTTATATTACGTGTTTAATATATTATTGATAAAATTATATAATTTTCTGTCGTGTGACTCTCTGACTCTCACAGTTTAAAATCTTGGCTCTTTTTGTCGAACTTCTTCGCCACCCCTGCTATATATTGATGAAACGCGAAAATAATTTTCTATAAATTCATAAGAGTTTTGAAATGTTTTACTTGTAATTTTAAGAGTAATAGTTTAACTTCTATTTATCACATGGAATAAAACAGTCTGATTAGAATTTAAAATAATGAAAGCATTCATGGGTTACCTGTAAAAGCAGATATTTCCAGAAGTCGTTTATCTGATCTAACTAGATCCGGAAAACGAATTATCTGAATAATAAATTCGAAGAAATTATTAAAAGATATCATTACATCCTAAAAACACGTTAAATGATATTAATAGATCCTGACAACTATTATGTGAGAACGCTTATTATGTAATCGCTTTAGATCCTGAAGACTCATTATTTTTCCAGTAATAGATTTTTGACTCTGACGAAGACCGCTTGTTACGATTGAAAGATCTTAGTCTTCCTTTCCCATTTCTTTTGTGGTTTCATCATTGCATATATATATATATACTTATAAAAGATTTCACATAAACATCTGAAATAACAATCAATGATCTAACCACTATAAGTAAGGATTGCTCCCCAAATTTACATATATATATAAATATACATAATCAATGATCAAACCACAATAAGAAATGGGAAAACAAGACTAAGATCTTTCAACCGTAACAAGCGGTCTTCGTCAGAGTCAAAAACCCAACTGAGTTTTGTTCTTAGTCTTGTTTTCCCATTTTCTTATTGTGGTTTGATCATTGATTGTTGTTTCACATGTTTATGTGAAATCTTTATATATATATATATATATAATATAAAAAACTAAAGTTTATCAGGACTCGGTTAGTTCATCAGGATCAAATTAGAATCTGACTTTGCCAACGTTTCGGTTTTTACTTAATACTTTTTTCATAGGCTGAAGTATACATTTTGAAACAGCAAATCTAACTATTACATTACTAATAATTAAACAAATAAAAATACAATTTGTACCTGTAGAACTGACCTAGTCCCGATAAACTTTAGTTTTGTTTCTATTCCACAGTCGATACTGTTATCATTTTATATTTATATATATATATATATATATATATATATATATATATATATATATATATACAATAAAATAAAAAACGAAGGAAACACACAGAAAGACACAGACATATATATATATATATATATATCAGGGTCTCCGACCCTGACCAAACTCCGAGAAAAAGAAAAAGTGTTTTCTATATATATTTATTATTTTATATATATGTATATATTTATATTTTTATATATTTTATATAAATTATATATTATATATATAATTATATTTTATATATTTATATAAAAATATTTATATATTATATATTTATTATTTTCTATATATATATATATATATATATATATATATATATATATATATATATATATATATATATATATATATATATAGAGAGAGAGAGAGAGAGAGAGAGGAGAGAGAGAGAGAGAGAGAAAGAGAGAGAGTTGACCTTTCAACTGTTTTCTTTTAACCGCTTGTTTCTTGTTCATTATTGACCTTTGACCTTCTCTTTATATTAACCTGTACTTATCCTTTTAATCTATTTATAGCAATGACTAAGCATGAGTCATCGATTTTAATTTAACATGTCACTTGGCCAACTCATTTTTAGCCTAATAGCTGGAGGTTAGTTCGTAGGATCGAATCTCTCAGTCTTAAAAGATCGTGAATGCCGACACAGCGGTTAATTTTAATGATACCTGTTTAAAAGAGGATCTGCTGCCTATTTATACCAGTATATATATACATTTATATCATTAACATCCTAACGGGATAAGAAATATTTACATGAATTAAATGTGAGGTTATACAGGTTATAACGGTCCTCAGGGTTGTTATTAATTAAAAGTACTACCGAAGTAGAAAATAATCAGTGATTGAACCTAATATCCAACGTTCCTGCAAGCAGTTTTAATATTCTTGAGAAAGCTCCTGATCTCAAGAGGGGTCCCGTGGTCTCGTTGACCACGAGCTTCTCAAGAATATTAAAACTGCATGCAGGAACGTTGGATATTAAGGTCAATCACTGATTATTTTCAAATTCGTTAGTACTCTTAATTAATAACAACCCTGAGGACCGTTATAACCTGCCCCTTAATTCATGTAAATATTTCTTATTCCGTTAGGATGTTAATAATTGAGATAGTGCTTATTTTTGTATTTGAGTTCTGTGATGATATATATAATTAAAGTTACAGCTAGAGAACACAAGAAAAAGGACGAACACTCACGAATCTCGATAATTTCGGCGTCTTACCGTCTTCAGGAAGATAGAAAGAAAGAAAATAAAAGGAGAAAGAATTAAGGAACGGAGACGTAAAAGCGTCCACTGGCCGATGCAAACTGCCGCGATACAATGACACGTAAAAGCGTCCACTGGCCGATGCAAACGGCCAGTGGACGCTTTTACGCTATATATATAATATATATATTTGTAAAGGTTGGCTACACTTCAACTGTTCTTTTCATTCCCATGGTAACATGACATTGTTGATGTTGTCAGTTACCTGTTATATTTGTGTGTTAATTATCCTTTTACTTGAAAGGACGTGTAATTTAATTCTTGTAAATAAAATCACGTTGAACGATCTTAGATATATATATATATAGTTACTTAGCGAAAAAGATTTACATTTCACCTTTTTTAAACCGCTGTGTTATTTTATACTCAACATTTCTATGCTCCGAACGTCATACCAATAACAATCTTCCCAAAGATAGACTAGTTGCAATAAAATAGTCTAATATTTGTTAATCACATGCATTTATCAGTCATTGGCCTATGGTATTACTTGGGAGTTGCCGTTCGGTTTGAAGAATAATACCATCATCAGTTCAATGAAGATATAAAGTAGTAAATGTGATTACAACACCAGTTTAGGATTGGTGACGAGGGATTTTTGCATGTCATGCCAGAACGAGGAAGAGGAAGAGTCAATTTCTCACTTTCTCTGTCAATACCCTTGTCTGGCTCAAAGACAGAAAGAAGCAAAAAAAAAGAAAGAGAATTCATTCTTTGACAATCTTGAGAACTTAGCATCCACTGGTATCAGGGATCTATCTAGATTTATTGTTCTCTCGAGATGGTTCGAGTGGACCACGGACGGGGGAGAATAGCCCCAATTGTGGCATCACAAGAGACCGACTTGCGGCCTCCTAAAGTGGAAAATAATAAGATATTTACATCATAAAAAAATTTGTTACCTAGATAAAATAACAAATAGATAAACTAAATAAAAAAGGTACTAGGCAATATAACAGAATTGTTTATAATATTATCAGTTGATTATAACATCATTAGTATTATCAGTGGAATATGACAACATCATTAGAATAATTTACTAGGAATTACAAAAAAATATAATTTATTTTATTATTTATTATTTATTTATTATTATATCTTACTAGTATATAATAAGTAAATCCCTTAAAACAACTTTGAATATGCGATACATAAAATATAGCTTACTTAAAAAATTATATGTTTAAAAATTTGACTTTATATCTTGTCTGCATTATGTCATTATATATATCTGTTAGACACGTGCAAGTGAGAAGATATACCTAAAACTGTGCCCTAATTGTGAAACATCCAAGAAAGCAAAATGTGAAAGAAAATTTCTAACATAATAATGAATATTAGAATATGAAATGTTAGTTATTATTAATTATTAATAATTAATATAAGGTTTATTAATTATTGGCAGACATGGACACGTTTATCAATTTGTTATACTATAGAAAATAGGGATCCATTGATGTGGATTACACGTTGACAAAGCCTTTTTAGACAGGCTTAAAAACAGAATTAAAAATCTAACGCATAGTGAAAAGTAGTATTAATTATGGTAGGCAGAGACGCAACATCGAAAAAAAATGCAAAAAGAAACGAGGCATAGCATGGTATTGGTAGGTGTATACCATTAGTAATGTTTTCCAATATATTATTGTAGGATTGAGAATATAGATTTTCGATGAAACGTCAGCTAGACATCGAAAATGATTTATTTTGAACAAAATAGCCGATTAACAGAAATAGAATTTCAACAATCATTAACGAAACGTTACGTTAATAACTGGAGCTATGAAGTGTGCAGTTAACTGTGCAGCTATGAACTGTGCAGTTAACTGTGCTATGAACTGTGCAGCTATGAACTGTGCAGTTATGAACTGTGCAGCTATAAACTGTGCAGTTATGAACTGTGCAGCTATGAACTGTGCAGCTATGAACTGTGCAGTTAACTGTGCAGCTATGAACTGTGCAGTTAACTGTGCAGCTATGAACTGTGCAGTTAACTGTGCAGCTATGAACTGTGCAGTTAACTGTGCAGCTATGAACTGTGCAGTTAACTGTGCAGCTATGAAAGTCAATACCTGTAACCGCAGACGTTGACTAAAAAACTTATAATGCTGTTTGATATTTTATTTTTTATTGATATTTTTTATTTTTAATATCTACATCCGCAGAAAAATCATTCTAATCTAATTTCATTCATTTTATCATAGGATTATTTTTAAATGTAACATTTTTTTCATTAAAAAAAATCATGTCATAGGGGTTCTAATAATATCACACAAATATCTTTGACTTTAAATCATTAGTTGTGCAATCCGTAATTGTGTGGTATTTACTCATTCTGAGGTAAAATGGATAAACCAACAAAAGTCTCCACACAAATGAAGTTTTTTATTCAACGCGTTTCGAACACTTTGTGTTCACCATCAGGAAAACACCAAGGAAGTGGTGCTGACGGGTTGGTCAATGAAAACAACTCCAAACATAGAGTTGTTTTCATTTGACCAACCCGTCAGCACCACTTCCTTGGTGTTTTCCTGATGATGAACACAAAGTGTTAGAAACGCGTTGAATAAAAAACTTCATTTGTGTGGAGACTTTTGTTGGTTTATCCATTTTACCTTAGAATCTTTGACTTTTTTTAATAACAGATAAAATTGTTATGTAGCACAATCGCAGAGTACAAAGTATTCTGACTTATAAAATCTATACTACGCTTTGACTAACAGTGTAAACTAGTAGACAGCATCGTTCGAAAAGAGTGTCTGGTCACCACTAAGTCAATGTTAGTTTGCCCAACGTGATTATTGTCCTATTTTACAGAGGCCTTTGTTCCACTGTAAATTAGCATATTCGGTATTATACTTAATATATATGTTTTATTTGAACTAGCTATATTTTCCTACGTTCGTTTATAACTTCACTATCAATGAAGTATAGTAACGTTATAAATTTTCTCGTAATTTATACGTGTGTGAGGTTATTACAGTGTGAGGCCTTTGTTCCACTGTAAATTAGCATATTCGGTATTATACTTAATATATATGTTTTATTTGAACTAGCTATATTTTCCTACGTTCGTTTATAACTTCACTATCAATGAAGTATACTGACGTTATAAATTTTGTCGTAATTTACATTTTTCGGATGTCTAGATATTGAATTGCATATTGTATTATCACTTCAACAATATGTTATATATGACACTAGCTATATTATGTCAGCAGTAATATGACAGACCTTAGTAGAATATGACAGACCTTAGTAGAATATGACAGACCTTAGTAGAATATGACAGACCTTAGTAGAATATGACAGACCTTAGAGAATTGAATATGACAGACCTTAGTAGAATATGACAGACCTTAGTAGAATATGACAGACCTTAGTAGAATATGACAGACCTTAAGCTTAGAATATGACAGACCTTAGTAGAATATGACAGACCTTAGTAGAATATGACAGACCTTAGTAGAATATGACAGACCTTAGTAGAATATGACAGACCTTAGTAGAATATGACAGACCTTAGTAGAATATGACAGACCTTAGTAGAATATGACAGACCTTAGTAGAATATGACAGACCTTAGAGAATGCAGACTTATAGAATATGACAGACCTTAGTAGAATATGACAGACCTTAGTAGAATATGACAGACCTTAGTAGAATATGACAGACCTTAGTAGAATATGACAGACCTTAGTAGAATATGACAGACCTTAGTAGAATATGACAGACCTTAGTAGAATATGACACCCGAATAGTCCTTGGTGAGAAAAGGTGGCCTTGTTTTGGCAATTCGGCATCAAAATGTACCGATATATATATATATATAGCGGACTTCATTTCAAAAGAAATATTAATTTTCTATAGTTTATCTGGTAATTCTAGAGACCTTATATATAGTATTTAGTATTATCTTTAAGAATAACGTAACGTAACGTAACGAACGATTATCATTACTTCTTCAATGTTGTTTACCTATAATCGTGGATTTAATAAATTGCATCTTGACACAAAAAAAATTAATATAAAAAAGTAGCAAGGCATTGCACATTTAGTGTTTCTTAATCATATTTACATCTGTACTAGTGATGGTCAATCTACAGAAGAAGTGACACAAAATGGACTCTTTTAGAAGAAAACCTGAATATTAAACGCAATATAAGTTTTTATGTAAAATTTTTTTTTTTTAAGTAAAGACGTTATATAGTTGAATAGTAGATTTCAAAAAATTCATCTTCATGAAAACAAAACATTGAATATAAAAACTAAAAACTCTACCGAACACTTTGTGTTTATATTTGTACATGTTTAAATCTCTACTACTGAGAGTCGATCTGCAAAAGTGACTTAGAAAAGACTTCCAAAAGTGCAGATGTAACCCTAGAGGACGAAACAAAAGCAAAAAAAAAAGACGTAAAGACGTAAGCAAAAGACAAAAACTATGTATTGGAAACACAAAGTAAGTTTTCATATTTTTGATGTTATTTTCGAAATCCCCGATACAAGAATCTATATCAATAAAACAATTGTGATTATATTATTATAATATTTATAGTAATATTAAACTTTTGAGAAGCTGAATGATTTTATTACAATTATGATTAAGCTCGTACTTCATTGATTGTAATAAAATCATCCAGCTTTAGCTCAGTGGTTACATGCTTACCTCTGAACTGATAGGACTGGGGTTCGATCCTCACCTGGCCCTCGATTTATTCACGCGGGAGGTTTAATATTACTATCAATATTTAGCTCAGTGGTTACGTGCTCACCTCTGAACTGATAGGACCGGGGTTCAATCCTCACCTGGCCCTCGATTTATTCACGCTGGAGGTGAATAAATCTGAGCACGTCGTCCCTCGGAGAAGGACGTTAAACCGTCGGTCCCGAGCCTATACGATGTCAGGTACTCGTTAAAGATCCCTACTCTAAATACACTTGAGTTAGGCCAAATTTACGACTCCCACTGTAGAATCAATCTTCATTGTGTGGTATCACAAAGGGCCAATGTGTGTTCTTTTGTGGAACTGCCACTGCAACCTTTTAAATATTATAATAATATAATCATAAATGTTTTATTAATATAAATTCTTGTATCAGGGATTTCGAAAATAACATCACAAATATGAAAACTTACTTTGTGTTTCCAATACATAGTTTTTGTCATTTGTTTACATCCTTACATCTTTTTTTTTTTTGGCTTTTGTTTCGTGTTATAGGGTTACATCTGCACTTTTGGACATGAAGTTTAAAATTTAAAGAACTATTTATTCAATAATAATTTTCATACTTAAATAACATAATCACAAAGAAAGGAAGGACTTGTATATTTAGCAAAATAGCTTTATTTTCAAAAAAACAAAACTGGTAGACGCAAAAATTAATAGTGTAGTCTAAATATACTTTAGGACACACTGATCTTGTGTTTGAAAATATGCAAATATTTTAATGAATATTTTTTAATTATATAGTAGAAAGATAATGAAGTTAAAAAAGAATTGACTGAAATAAACTAGATTTAATAAAAGGAATATCCTGATAATTACTAATAACAATGCAATTGATATACGACTAAAAGACCTATATACCTATAGTATTTTCATACTTAATATAATATATTATTATAATATATTATAATATTATATTATACCTATAACATATAATAATTTAATTCTGAGGTAGAATGGATAAACATAGAAATGAAATATTAGCAACCTCTAGCAGTGATTTTGAAAAAAATTAAAAACAGGTTCATGTATTTTGGTCCATAGAATTAACTACTCTTGATTATACGCCGATATTACACTCAAAATAATTCGGCATTTTTCGAAATAACAACTTTATTTAAATAGTTTCGGAGGTTCTTAAAGGATTTGGTCCATAGAAATAACTACTCCTGATTATACGCTGATATTTCACTCAAAATAATTCCGCATTTTTCGAAATACCAACTTTATTTAAAGAGTTTCGGAGGTTCTTAAAGGATTTGATCCATAGATTTAACTACTCCTGATTATACGCCGACATTTCAATCAAAACAATTCGGCATTTTTCGAAATACCAACTTTATTTAAAGTGTTTCGGAGGTTCTTAAAGGATTTGGTCCATAGATTTAACTACTTCTGATTATACGCCGACATTTCAATCAAAACAATTCAGCATTTTTCGAAATACCAACTTTATTTAAAAAGTTTCGGATCAAACTCGAAAAAATCCAATTTTTTTTTGGATATGAAGAAAAACAAAATTATTTGATCATTATAATTTAAAAAAAAAAAAGTAAAGACATTACTGGTCTCATCTTCATATACTGTGCTATGTATATATATAAAAAATAAAACTATATACATAAAATAGACTATCTTAAGCACTCTTGAATGGAAATGAGGGCTAATTATGATTGAATTGATTTAATTGCAGCTATAATTACAGTCATTAGTTATTCCAAATTATCAATATTATGCAAAAGCATGAAAACATAGTTACGATATATTGTATTATAATATTATGTAATATACTTCCTCCTGATCATTTCTTGACCAGTCAATATTGCAAGATTTTGAGATTTTTTGAGGGTTTTTGGTTTAGATATAACAAATAATTTTTCGACAATGTTTCGACTAATATTTATGACCTCTTCAGGGCTAAAGCATTAATATAATCAAATAATATACTACTTACAATACTATTGATATATTATATATAGCATATAATAATCTAATAATAATATAAGTATATATATACTACATGGGAAAACAAGACTAAGATCTTTCAGTCGTAACAAGCGGTCTTCGTCAGAGTCAAAAAACCAACTGACTAACATCTTTCAACCGTAACAAGCGGTCGTCGTCAGTTAGTTTTTAGACTCTAACCTCTTGTTACGGATGAAAGATCTTAGTCTTGTTTTCCCATTTCTAATTTTGGTTTTATCATTGACTGTTATTTCACGTGATTATGTGAAACCTTTTTATATCCTATATATATAATATATAGTATATATATAATAATAGTATATAGTGCAAGATACTATATATAGTACAGTATAATAATATAATGTACTATTTACTATTATACTCTAATAATTTATACTAACATTGATACATACAATGCAATTATTACAACCATATTAGGCCTGCTTTTTCTCTGATATACAAAAAATTAAAAACTGTAGATTAACGCATTTAAGTATACGTTAACGACCAACAGATACATACAAAAGGTTATTTTATACAGCTCAAAAACGAAGGAAAACAACACACACAGAAAGAGACACACAAATTCAAATCTTCTGATGATATGTTTTTAGAAGAAAAGAGGAAGGGAAAGCAATTGCCCAAAAGACAGCTTAGTTTGGCACGTTGTAGATGCAACTGCTAGTCAATGTAAATGTAATGATAACCACAAAGTTGAAGTTAGTGGGAGTACAGCCACAAAGGTATTCAAGACGCTTAATGATGCACATAATAAATGGAGTAACAAGCACACAATGTAAGTTTAACACATAAAATGTTAGAGAAAAGTAGAATAATACTACAGCAGAATAGTGATGCTAATAAATTAAGGTTAGGTTAGGTTAGGTTAGGTTGCAGTTGCACTTCTACAAGGGAACACACATAGGCCGAGCATTGGCCCTTTGTGATACCACACAATGAAAATTTCATTCTACAGTGGGAGTCCTAAATTTTGCCTAACTCAAATCTATTTCGAGTAGGGATCTTTAACGAGTACCTGACATCGTACAGGCTAGGACCGACGGTTTGACATCCTTCTCCGAGGGACGACGCGCTCAGATTTATTCACCTCCCGCGTGAATAAATCGAGGGTCAGGTGAGGATGTCCTATCAGTTCAGAGGTGAGCACATAATTACTGAGCTAGCCTGGCCCCAACACTGGAAATTAAATCGAAGGCCTGGTGAGCATCAAAACCCGGTCCTATCAGTTCAGAGGCGAACACGTAACCACAGACCTAGCCTGGCCCCCCAATAAATTAAGAATTCTTGAAGCCCTCTAGAAAAAAAAGATTTGAACCCTACTTTAAACACTCAAGTTTGTGAAATCAACATTATCCCGAGATGTAGGAATTTTGATAATTCCTACAAACTGGTAATGGATATAAGTCAATTAAGTACGTTGGAAAGTAGCACTGATCAATCAGCTGAGCAGTCATGAGAAGCTGAACGTTTGGTTAGGCTGACTAGGACAGTCAACCAAACGTATCACGACTTAGATGACGGATTTTAGTTGATCTGATCCTGCAATCTGAGTGGCTCGTAATTTTAATTTGGACATTCTGATTAGATAGAATTTTTCTCCATTTTTGTTTTATATATGTGTTGTTTTCCGGCTTTTAACACTAGCCCACCGCAAGGTTGTTCGTAAATTAAACGTTTCGTTAGGCTGACTAGGACAGTCAACCAAACGTATCACGTCTGAAATGGCGAATTTTAGTTGAACTGAGTGGCATGTTACTTAGCAAGCTACTGAGTAGCTTTAGTGAAATGTGTATTTTTAATTTGCACATTCCGATTAGATCGAGTTATTCTCAATTTTTGTTTTATATATGTGTTCTTTTCCATATCACTAACTCGATGATGACTTCCTTAAAAGTCGAAAAAGTTTGTTCGTGCCTGTTTTAACTTCTCTAAGTACTTCTTTCTTATCACTGTAATTAATATTAATTCATTGTAATTGTTGTTGTTTCTTATTTGTATTTAGTGTCGTATTAAAAAGTTTTACCTTTCGTCTGAAAGTTGTGATTTTCTTTTTACATCTGCTCATGCCAAATTAAGATGTCTCTTGGGCAATTCATATGGCTTTTAACACCAGCCCACCGCAAGGTTGTTCGTAAATTGGAGCAGACCAGCTTAAAAGTCGTTAACGCAGAGGCTGCTGTGTACTTTAATAAAACATGTTTACGTGAAGATTTGCTGCCATCATACACAAATATATATATATATATATATATATTGACTGATACAACGAAATACGATCCAAACTGGACACAATACGAGTTCGAGATTAACAAAAAGCAACACACAAAGTAGATAAACACACTTATAGACTCAAATTTTCGGGTAATCCGTCTTCAGGAGAAAAGACAATGGGAGACCAAGCACATTGTAGACGCAATGGCAAGTAACTTCCCGTTCTTTTCTCCTGAAGACGGATTGCCCGAAACTTTGAGCCTGTAAGTGTGTTTCCCTACTTTGTGTGTTGCTCTTTCTTAATCTCGAACTCGTATATATATACATATATTAACACTTAATATATGAAAAAACAAACACGTAAATATAACACTCAAAGGTTATAACTACTAAATCAAATGTAAACATTTTAACAGTTAATTAAAACAATCTTCAATACGCTTTAGGATATCGTATATACGTTTACTCCCTGAAGAGTCGAAGACGACCGAAACGTCAGAAGAAATATAATCATTGAAAACCAAACGTATTGTCAGTTGATGTTCCTAATTCCTCGTGAATTTAAAAGACTATTAAGCATTTTCAAAACGTTATCTAAAAAAAAAATAATTAAAAATTAAAAATATTTCGTAAATTTAATCTGACATGTATTAATGAAGGACTGTTTCCTAAATATATATATATAAGTTCAGAAATTTGTTTCTTCACCCATTTTCCATTTAGATAGTGAAATTAAAAAAATTATAATCTTTACTTTTGTTATGATTGGCATTGTTCAAGCTATATTGCATAATACCTAATCCTATAAGAGGAACATTGTAATCCTACAATTGCATTGCGTACTCGTTCCAACTTCCTCGAATATTATTTAATAGAATATTAAAAATTATTTTAAGAATTAATTTAATTTATTTAATATTATTTAATTGAATATTTCTCATCAGGAGATCAATATCACTAGTAATATGTCATAGTAGGATAGCCAATATTTTTTAAATAAACTATTACATTAAATGTTGAAAATGAATAACTTTTGAAACAATCTTGAACAGAAAAGCGAGTTAAAATATGAATATTCTAAGTAAATAGTGCATTTAAATGATTTTTTAGTTTGCTACATATCCTTACTTTGTAATAACAAAATTTTAATATTTATGGGGAAAAAAAAAAAACGAAGATAATTTCACCGCAACTAAAGGTCTGCGTCAGAGTGAGAACCTCACCAGCTTACTCTGAAATCAATGAACACACCAAATTAAAGTAATAGACTTTGATGGCTTTGATACTAAAACATACAGTCAGAGGATTACGTGCTTGAAGATGACAAAAGTAGAAATGTATTATAAATAAATGTAAAAATATATAATAAACTATTATATTAAAGATAAAGAACGAATAATTTTAGAAACAAACGATCACAATTGTCAGATAAAATACGAATCTCTTATGATAATATTATTAGTCACATTTCCTTCATTAGTGTATTGTAAGTTGGGTAAAAAAATTTCATATTTTAATTTACAACTTATCTTTCTTCTAAATATGTTTAATTGTATATATATAACTTAAAATGATGGTTTTTTTTGTTTATGTCACAAAACACAGGATATTTTTATATTGCTACATATCTATACTGCGTATTATCAAACCACAATAAGAAATGGGAAAACAGGACTAAGATCTTTCAACCATAACAAGCCGTCTTCGTCAAGTGCAAAAGACAATGACGTATTCTTGAACCAAAGGCACAATTATTCAGCACTTTGCTCCTGACGGCTTGTTGTGGTAGAAACATCATAGTCTTGTATTACTATTTCAAATTGTGGTTCATCATTGATTGTTGTTTCGAGAATTTATGTAAAATCCTCCATACACTAACTCTGAATGATCAAACCTTGCTCTCTGACGACATGAAAACGAAAGGCCTCAGAGCGACTATCTTCATTCGTTTGTGGTGGGTTACCTGACTATATATATATATATATATATATATATATATATATATATATATACTGAATTCTGTAAGTTTTCTTTGCATTCTCTTTTCTGTGTCGTGCTTTGTGTAATTTAAAGTTATATATATATATATGTATATATATATATATATGATCAAACCACAATAAGAAATGAAAAAACAAGACTAAGATATTTCAACCGTAACAGACGGTCTTCGTCACATTCAAAAACCCAACTGAACCTATTTTTTCATTATTTGGGTTTTTGACTCTGACGAAGACCGCTTGTTACGATTGAAAGGTTAAAATTAAAATTACGATTAAAATTTCGAGGGAAACTATGGTGAATAATACAAGAATTATAGCAAAAGAAAAGGACGGAAGAAGACTCAAGATATTAGAAGCGTGGTTCATACTAGAAAAAGCTTCTAGCATGAACGATCAAAAAGGTAATTTTGCCAACCAGTTTCGCTTGTTTGGAAACCTAGGGCTAGTTATGCCTACACTGACAACCCCTAACCTGGCTGTGTAACCTTCAGTTACCTTGTTCACTTATTGTTTTTGCAATGTAATTGTAAGTATTAGATTTATTTGTTAAGTGTAATTGTAATTTAATTGTGTTTTTGCTGAAGATGGTGAACGTACACCGAAACATGTTCAATAATAAAATAAAAAATTATGGTGATTTAATGTTTAAGTTGAGTTCTGAGTTGAAGAAAAAATTTCGTAATTTGGAAAAATATAAGACGAAATTGAATCAAGTGGAAACAGACATCCAGTTTTTAAAAGCATATATATATATTAATATATGTATACAATATAAATAACAAATATGTTGTTAACATATACTACATGAAGACTGTCAAAAATCAATGCACATGTTGCAGGAGACTTAGGTACACAATGGTTGTTTATTTTAAATACTTTTAAAAAGACGTAGAATTATGGAAAAGCATAAATTCGGATTAATTATAAGTTGAGGGTTGTACATTAGCTAAGTCGATTGGAAATGTATGCTGATTTCTTAAAAGGTTTCGTGACAAAGATGTTAATATTAATAAAAAAAGATACGAAGAGACGAAAAAAACTTTTGAGCCAGTAGAATAAAGTGCAAGGAATTAATGAGTGGAATCGGTATTCAAGGGCCAACATTTAGATTGAGGTGTACGCATTACAAATAAGTCAATTATGTACCTTCATTCATTGGCAATCATTGAACAAAAAAATGGAATACTTAATCAAAATAACTCTTTATTGTGTAATATGTAATTGTAAACTATTTACTCATAGTAAAGTAAATTGATAGTAAAAAAGTCTTTACAAAAAATATATATTTTTTTTTTAAAAGTCGCGTTTTCCAAAGACTCGTGTTAATCATTAGAGGAGCTTTTAATGGAAGGTGGTAAGGGAAGAGGTTAAGATAAAATTGGAAAAAGATATTTGATAATTGTACCCAATTAATCAACCTACTTCTTCCCAGGTATCCGTAAATTGGGTATGATTATTAAAGAACTTTTTCCGATTTTATCACCTTCCCTTGCCATCTAGTACCCTTTCTAAAGCAACACGCCTATCCTACAGACGCCCTCCCAACCATGGCAATTTCCTCTCCCACAGAAATCTAACTGTTTGCCATCGGGAGCGAAACTGTGCGGGTGTCGAGGTTGCCTCACCTGCCCGATTAACAACCCCAACCACACTTCACAGCTTCCTCCCATAACATACACTATCCTGTTCCGATTGACTGCTCGTGTACCTCCAAAAAACTGTCTGTACCGCTTGGAGTGTACCAAGTGTGATTTGTTCTACGTAGGCCAACCATCCACCAAGCCTAGTCTCCGTATGAACAATCACACCAAGCACGCCGGAAACACAACGCCAGGAAACCATCCTGGCAACCCCTGTGATTCTTTTCTTTATTTTTGAACTGATTTGCGTCCTGTTTGGATCGTTTTTTTCGAATTTTGAGTAAATTTATCTATATATATATATATATATATTACAGTATAACGTCCTAATTTTTCTGTTAACTGAAAATGGTTAGATGACAAGAAAGATATATATATATATATATATATATATATATATATATATATATATATATATATATATATGCCATTCACAGATGAATCACAAAAATAGAACTTAGGAACAAACACACTTTCTGTCTCTAATTCTCAGCTCAATCGTCATTAGGAGAGTTCAGATAGGGACACCAAGCGCACTTCTGAAGCGACGGTTGATCTCAAACTCTCCTGATGACAGTGACACCGAATATTGTTGTTACCCTGTCGTTGATGACAGAATTTTTGGTAACCCTGAATGTGTTTAATGATAATAAAGTCATCATCTGTTTAATTATTCCATTAACAGATGAAGACTTCTTTATCACTAAACAAACACACTCAGAAACACACAAATTCTAGAAACTTGTATCAACCAGGTTAACAAGTATTTATTATATTTTTGTTCACTTGCTGCTTCTTTATCTATCTCTTGACGAATGTCCTTACAGCATTGTTTCGAAATTAGTTTTATTGTGGTAAATCCATATATATATAACAACATTTCACATAACCCCTTAAAGGAACAATCAATGATCAAACAACAATATAAAATGGGAAAAAGCGACTAAGGTCATCTAAGGATAACAAGCGGTCTTCGTCAGAGTCTAAATCGAAACTGATACTGATATAAGCATTCATTAATAACCAGAATAAAATTTATTAATTAATTTTATGATAAATATTAATTGCAAAGAACTGTTCAAATGATATATTAACAAAAATTATTGCTAAAACCATTACATTTAAATTAAATAAAATCTCAATATAGGGTAAAAATCTAATGAAATGGTCTCCACATATAAAACTTTTAATGATATAAAGAACGCGTTTCGAACACTAGAATTTTACCCTACAATGAGTAAATAAAACATAATAACTGATTGCACTACATTAGAAATAAATAAAATCTACTTTAGTTAATCAGACTTCGGCAGGTTATTATATTAATACATAAAAAAAGAAAACTAGTATCTTATTAATTAAATTATTATTGAAATTGTAACAAAGAAAAATATATGTGCTAATAACATTGAAAAATAAGTCAATGGTGATTGAAATATAGTATTATATGATATCCTACACTACACTGAATATGCGGTTGATGTAAAATGTGAGAGAATATTAATTTAGCAAACAGAATAGATTTATAAAGATAGGTATTTCCACAGATTATGTAAACAATAAATAAAAAAAATGTGCATCATATTACAATACGTGTACACATAAATAACAAGTGATTTCCACATAGATATGAAACAAATGTTAGATATTCTGAGGTAAAATGGATAAACCAACAAAAGTCTCCACACGAAATGATGTTTTGTTCAATGCGTTTTGAAAACTTTCTGTTCATCATCAGGAAGACACTATAATACAAATTATGTCTAATTTTTGTAACTAATTTGATATAATTTGTATTATAGTGTCTTCCTGATGATGAACACAAAGTGTTCGAAACGCGTTGAATAAAACTTCATTTGTGTGGAGACTTTTGTTGGTTTATCCATTTTACCTCAGAATGAGTAAATACCACACAATTACGGATTGCACAACTAATGATTTAAATATTAGATATCTTGGCAGGTGTATGTATTTAATATAATAATTGGCTTTAGTGAATTACACAAAATATGCATTAGTTTGTTAATGTAAAATTAACAAATACAACTAATTAACAATAATCAATTTTCCACTTAATTGACCTTGGATGAGAAAAGTGTGTTTGGCTAGTAAAATTAAAAAATTCATATGTAGAAGTATGAAATACGAGTGACTTATACGAGTAAGTCGTTTTACTGAGCAGACACGAATAAAAATTATGGAATTGTATGGCGAGTAAAATTTCATAGTACGATGGTATATCTCCTATCGTATATCTGACTGTTTATGTTTTATGTTTAGCAGATAATAGTCTTGCTGTGTACCGATACATTATAGAGTAGGATGTCATGACTGGGTGTGTTACTGGGGAAGTTTGTTTATATACCAGGCAGAGCATTGATTCCGATTGTTTCCATTGAAATGACTACAATGTACCGTCAATGTATGTTTTGTAATGACGGTAAATAAGTCGCAAGAGGAAACTCTGTCTACCGCAGAAATTTAACTGAGTAACACAAAGTCTTTCGTATATAGTCAACTATAGTTTGCCTGCTGAAGTATCAGAGGTTCAACTGTATGTTCTTCCATGAACCTGAAAGAGAGAAAGCGAATGTGATGTGTACAGAAGCATTTACTTACACTGTACTAGATCATAATTTCTAATGATATTACGGAATACCATGTGTCATCTCCGAATTTTACCATGTGTCAGTCGCTCAGAAGACAAGTAACAAATAAAGCACAGTCTAAGTGTTACCAACATAGGGAAGTGCGAGAGAGGTGAGTACGTTAACCAGTGAACTAACCTAACCCCATTCCTAGTTATTTAAGTTATTATAGCTATTATTATAGTTATTAATTATAGTTATTATATAGCTATACCACGCCCGATAGTTTTATCAATATATATATATATATATAATATATATATATATATATATATATATATATATATATTATATATATATATATATATATATATATTATATATATATATATATATTATCGCAGAAGCAATAATAATTAAACAGAATAAACCTACAATAAATATTCAAACGGGTAGTAGTGAGAGAGTGCTTAAACTATATGCGCCTGATTGGATGAAAAAACCGTTAACTGTCAGTACCCCCACCCCACCATCCACCCCACCTCAGTCAGTTGCTCTTGTGAATCAGGCCGAAGAGCAGCTACTTCAAACTTCTACTATATAATGTGTTTTATTACCAACTCCAAAGACTAATAATTTTCCTCTTTGTTTAATTAATCACCCTGAAGATGACTGGAAGCCAGTCGAAACATGTCGGTTATAACTTAATTAACATTCTCCAACGTTTGGATGAAGGAAAGAAGAAGGTATTCAGAAACCTTGAAAAACTAGTGAAGAAAATGACATCAGCGAAATACGGTCAGCTGTTCAACGAAATATATATATATATATATATATATATTAAAGTTGGCAGCAGCTTATGCGTCGTAATTAATGGTAACAAATAATTCATTGGCAGCTCTTAAACTTTGAGAACAACTCGATTAAATAATAAAAAGAGTTGGGAATAACATGAAAATTGTGTGTGTAAAAAATTTTTGCTTTTGATGTCGCTAAGGAATGTACATATATCGTACAACTCAATGTCACCTATATCAACAAGTATTTAGGTTTATACAGTTTTGAATGAAATGTTGTTATAGAGGTACATAACTATAATCCTAGAAAGAATATGAAGATACATTTAAGATAGTTCATTTATTATATGAACATTTTAAGATGTTTTGCACCAAATTTGGAATCGTAGTTATTTCAATATTAATGCAGCATTAAACAAGCAGAAAAACCCTTCAATATTACTGAGTTAGGTACATGTGAATATATCGGAAATGAATCTATCACATAATTAAATCAGATCAAAAAAAAAATTAAAAATAAAAACAATCATCAAATAAAACATAAATAATTTTTTTCTGCTTCTTTATTATATTTTTTTTTTATAGAGAACTGAACTTGTAAGTTATAATGCATTTGTAAAGATAGATCAGAGTAAGGGAGACATGGGCTGAATGGATCTCCTAAATCAATTCTTGTAATATTAGGTATTACTATAAGTTTATAGTAACATCGCTCTTCAAATTTACTTTTTAGGCTATTGTAATGGAGGTTTTGTAGTCGGTTCCAAATCCGGTGAATTCATATGGAGAGAGATCTAGGAATGAATTTCTTAATATGGCGAGGGTGGCTGCAATAGAAGTGCTTGGAGTGAACCTCGAAACACTGTGTGTACCTTTTGGAGTGTACCAAGTGTGATTCGTTCTACGTAGGCCAAAAATCCACCAAGTTTATTCTCCGTATAAACATTAGTTCTTTACTGCGCTTTCACCCTTTTAAAATACCACTCTTTCCTCCCACTCTTCTAAACTCTGAACCACATCTTTTCTACATCTAGTGTTTAGTTGGGTTTTTGACTTTGACGAAGACCGCTTGTTACGGTTGAAAGATCTTAGTCTTGTTTTCCCATTTCTTATTGTGGTTTGATCATTTATATATATATATATATATATATATATATATATATATATATACGCAGTGACACATAAACAGAAACACAACAAAGACTCACTTTTCAATATTTCGACCGTAATGGCGGTCGAAATATTGAAAAGTGAGTCTTTGTTGTGTTTCTGTTTATGTGTCACTGCTTATTTTAATTGTTATTTGTCCTGCCGGACCGTTTTTCGTTTATCATGGTATATATATATATATATATATATATATATATATATATATCAGTTCACAAACGAAGAAAGAAACACACACTTACAAACTCAAATTTTCGGATGATCCGTCTTCAGGAGAAAAGAGAGAATGGGCGACCAAGCACGCCGGAAACACTAAGGCAGGAATTAAATATATATATATATATAAAAAGATTTCACATAAACACGTGAAACAACAATCAATGATCAAACCACAATAAGAAATGGGAAAAGAAGACTAAGATCTTTCAACCGTAACAAGCGGTCTTCGTCAGAGTCAAAAACCCAACTGATTTGTCAGTTGGGTTTTTAACTCTGACGAAGACCGCTTGTTACGGTTGAAAGATCTTAGTCTTGTTTTCCCATTTCTAATTGTGGTTTGATCATATAAATATATATCAATGCTTAAAAAAAGTTGAGAAATACAAATGACAAACGGAAATCAGGAACAGATTAAATTTTTTTACGACTTTAACGGTCATTGTCAGGAATGAAATTCGACTGGCTATAAGGCAAAAGCCCACTATATAAACTCAATAGAATGAGGTATGTATTTTAACTTATACACGTGGTATTCATTTCTGCTTATTAACAAATACAGATTTTCAACGAGTACCTTACATCGTCCTGAAGCTTTTATATCCTCTTGGGGGGGTCGAGTTACTATGATTTATTCACTACATAGCGAAATAAAATCAAACCTAGAATGTGTATCGAACCTGGGACCTACTAGTTCAAAAGCGACCACCCATACCATAGAGCACCTTCTCCCGTAGGCGATTATATTTCGGTCATAAATAACCGAATGACACAAAGCTTGTGGGGATATTCTTTCCTTCTTAGGCATGTAAGCACTACCTAACCCTATTAGCTTTCATTAAACATATCACTAAAGTAGAACGCGAAATATCAAAAATAAACGGAAATATTCTAATCGGGTAGAACAACACAAACAACAGCAACACCAACAACACTGATATATAAAAACTGATTTTAAACAATATGCAAAGTAAATGTTAGATAACATAAATCAATAATTGATACTTTGATGTTTTAATTAAAATAAAGGGCAATAAACTATGGTGGATAACTACTGAATGAAGACATGACTATGTTATATTATATTAATTGGAAGTTTCTGAAGTACTGAAGAAATAAGAAAGGGCATGACTTGCTACTGAAAAATATTTGAAGATGAATACCATCAGAAATCAAAACAGAAACTCATGCAAATATTGATCTATGACTTAGATGTGATTAGTTATGAACGTTCGACCAAAAACTAGACAAAAAAAAAAGAATACATGTGGACAGAATAAAAAAAATCATTTATTATATATATTTGTATATATATTTATATATTTCTATATATATATTTGTATTATATATATATATATATATATATAGTTAACACATGAAAGAGAAAAAACAAATACAGACACACACAAAAGACTCACAACGATATTTCGACAGTCGTCGTCATCGGGTAGAAGTAGTCCCTTTGAGTAGCTGAAGCTAACTCAAATTATATATATATATATTCACTAATAAAACGAAATACGATCCAAACTGGACACAATACGAGTTCGAGATTAACAAAGAGCAACACACAAGGTAAGGAAACACACTTACAGACTCAAATTTTCGGGTAATCCGTCTTAAGGAGAAAAGAGAATGGGAGACCAAGCACGTTGTAGGCGCAACGTGTGGGTTACTTGCCGTTGCGCCTACAACGTGCTTGGTCTCCCATTCTCTTTTCTCCTGAAGACAGATTACCCGAAAATTTGAGTCTGTAAGTATGTTTCCCTACCTTGTGTGTTGCTCTTTGTTAATCTCGAACTCGTATATATATATATATATATATATATATATATATATATATATATTAATATAATATATATACGTAATATATATAACGATTAACATATATATAAATATATTATATATATATATACAGTAGTTTTGATGAAAAAAGCCAGTGGCATCACTGTGACAACTAGGAAGTTCATTTGTTTTAACTTCTGTTATTAAATTGTAACATAGTACAAAGTATAATGTTTTGTTTCATCTCATGATACAACAACTGGAGTCTCAGCATACCAAGTGTTGAAATCAAACTGGTAACAGTTTGTTATGTCATAGTCATAAGAATAGACCAAAATTACGTGGCAAGTCAGTTGGACATATAGAGAGTATCTAGAACTTAATTTATGATTAGTTCACCCACAACACCCACAACCAATAAGAAGTGTCCAAAGTAATACGCAACAGGGATTGGCTCGTCTTTTTTAATATCTAATCTGGCATTATAGCATATAATAACGCACAATCCAGCCAGGAACTACACCCACCAGCTTGAGAATGACCGAGGAACGGTCGAAACTGGTAGCAACGACATGAGGGGACACGAGGATGGCGCCACGCATTCATAAGAAAGCACTACGGGAAAAGCTCTAACAACAAACGCCTGACATACTCAACTTCAACCCATAATGCCCATAGCCCGGACCAGATTCTTACGACGAACTCTTCTGCGTGAGGACGCCTATGCCATTCCTGCCCTCTGTGAAATTAAAGTAGGGACTGCGAGCCCTCTCCAGGAAGGACGGCGGAGGCGGCCAAGCGTACGAGGGAGACGAAGAGGAAAGATGGTTCTCCATACACCCACAACAATAGAATCTACAGAAAACTCCAACAACCTGTATCTAATGAAAACTACTCAGCAAGATAGAAAACACCAAATTCAACGAGGTACACTTCCAAGCAAGGACGCCAAGACCTTCATCCAACTCTATTGGAAAATTAATTAGGGACTGTGAGCCCTCTCCCGGAGTGAAGGCTGAGGCGGCCAAGCAGACGGAGTGTGCTAAGGAGAAACGTGTTTAACGAAAAACACCCACAACCAATAAGAAGTGTCCAAAGTAATACGCAACAGGGATTGGCTCGTCTTTTTCAATATATATATATTATATCAATATATATATTAAAATTTCAGAACGCACAAAATTAACTATAGTAGACTTTATGAACATTATTAGGTTATGCACATCAGAGGGTTATTTCCTATATGAAAATGAACATTACAGAATTATAGATGGAGTAGCAATGGGTAGTCCATGTGCCCCCATTTTGGCAGATTTAGTGATGGATTACCTTCTTGATACAGTAATTAATGTAATACCTTTTCCAATGCCTTTCATTTATAAATATGTAGATGACCTGTTTTTAACAATTCCCCAAGAGTCGGTTGATACAGTACTGGACCATTTCAATTCGTTCCATTCAAAATTAAAATTTGTAATAGAATTAGAAAAAGATCGTAGCCTCCCATTTCTAGATACAATAGTATACAGAAATCCGGAGGGTAGCCTAGTTGTCGATTGGTGGCGTAAACCACAAAAATCTGATAGATACCTAAAATTTTTTATCCCACCACCCTCTAAAACACAAAATTAACACTGCATTAGCTTTGAAACATAGAGCCATACATTTATGTGATAATCAATTTATACAGAAAAATTTGAATATAGTAAAAAATATATTGAAACAAAACAATTACCCGCACCATTTAATAAATAAAATAATGCGATCAACAGTTAGTAACCATAATGAAATAACTCCACAGCTAGACGCTAATAGAAATATAACACCGGATTTAAACACTGAAGAAGGTAATGAAATAAATCAGCACTCCAGTAATAATGGCCTCACCAACTCACCACAGTATAGATCAGTGACATATGTGAAAGGACTGACAGAACAGATTGGAAAAATTCTTAAGGAAGCTAACTTTAAAATAACATATAAAGTAAAGAAAAAATTAAATACATGCATTTTTACGAACACCAAATCACCTATCAACAAACTAATTAAAAGCAATATAATATATTCTATTCCTTGCAATAATTGTAATAATGTATACATAGGTCAAACCAAACAATATCTAAAAGATAGATTAGCTTTACACAAATCGAATTTTAAAAATAAAAAAATGTTTTGTGCCCTAGCCTCGCATGCAATTAAAAATCAACACACATTTCAATTTGAGAATGCATCAATTTTAGATTATGAAACTTCATACAATAAAAGATTGATAAAAGAAATGATACATATCAAAAATACTAATAATACTTGCAATAGAAAAACAGATACAGACAATTTAAGTATGATTTATAGTTCCATCATAAATAGTTAAAGATGCAATGTTATCTAATTTATATTTTTAAGGATTGTTAAAATAATAATTTATTATAAATGTATTATAGATATATATTATGGTGATACATATTATAATAGATATATATTATAATATGTGTATAAGTATATATGTTTATATATAATGGATTGTACTAAAAAAACAGTGGTTCAATAATTTGTCGCTTGGAACAGCACATGTAATGACAGTTAACGGTTGTTTGTAAATGTAACAGAACCAAGCCTTCAGTAAGTTCATTTTTCAATTTGTTTATGATGTTTTTAAAGTAGAAATGAAAAAATGTCCATTGTTTATTGTTTTTTGTTAGTTTATAGCCCTGAGGATGCCTTGAAATAAAGACGAAACGTTGGCAAAAAGGTGATTCCATATATTTACCCTGACCAAACTCCGAGAAAAAGAAAAAGTGTTTTGTGAATATTTTGTGGTCAAGAAAACAGTACCATATATATATATATATATATATATATATATATATGAATTAAAACGAACTTAATCGAAACCATTTCAATATTTTATATGCTCCACTATATACATAAATATACCCATTATATAATATACTTTTATATACTACATATAGTCAATACCTCTATATACTATATACCCTGACTTTTTGTTTACAAATCAGTCTGGAGCATTTATTTTGAAATTAATACGTCGGACTACTACTAGAAAAACTCTATCGTGAAAATAAAACTATTACATTATGTGCAAAATAATGATTCCTACCTTTATACATTGTATTCTATCATTTCTCTTGAAATTATATGTTTATTTTATTGCATTTTTTTTTAATATATGAAATAGTTTCTATTATGATATTTTAGTAATTAAAATTCATTTTTAATAATTTATAAATATTAATAATGTGATTTTCTATTTGAAGAATTTTTTCAGTAAGTTTAACTCGAATAAAAAATATACCTGTTTGATGGAATGAACAATAGAGGCATAAAAATAAATCAATAATATATTAAACAGTGTCATACAGTAAATATTATATGCTATCGAAATTTCGTAAAACTTGCAGATTGAATATTACACTTTTGTTATGGATATCTCGGTTTTATTTAAAAATCTTTTTTATATGCAGAGGTAAGAATTTTTTTTTATAAAAAAAGAATTAACTTATACAGGGTCCATAAAGTCCATGAGCAGTTTAAAAAAATTATAACTTTATTCGTATTTACGATAGAAATAAACTGTTAAAAAAGATTAGAAGGAAGTAAACCTACATTTTTTAAGTTTTTATTCTAAAAATAATTTTTAGTTTCCACAGTCCTCCATTATTAGCAATATAGAGGGTAATACGCTTTTGCAGTTTACGGAAAACATGCGCCAACTGATTTACAATAAGCTGTAAAATCTTATTATTTATTTTAGCTTTGAAATCTTCAAATGGACAAGATTTAGATGCATACACAGTTGTTTTCACATACCCTTATAAGAAAAATCTAATGTAGTCAAATCTGGCGTGAAGATGAATGAAATGGTTCACCTCTTCCGATTCATCTGTTAGGAAGTTCCTGATTTATCTGTATATAAGAGGTTACCACATGATGGAGGTTAAGAGGATAAAATTTCAATAAAACTTTAAAAAATATAGATTTACTTCTTCCTAATCCTTTTTACAGATCATTTCTATCCCAGCTACAAAGAAGGGTATATTTTCTTTTTAAAATGCACACGGACTTTATGGACACACTGTATATTAATTTTCTTAATCCTCTCACCTCCTTGGGATATCTTTCAATTAAAATGATCAAAAAGTTTGACCAAGCTGGTCAAATGGTTATATGGGAATGGTCAAAAACACCTACTAGAATGGTAAAAGAAACGTATAGCGTAGTCCACATTTTTGAATATTGTAAAAGATTAGTTTTCAGAAATAAGCCAAATTTGATTATCGTATCAAAAAAAAACTTCTTACATCTCTCTTTATAATAAAAATTTGAAACAAAACAAAACTAAAAGCAACAATTTGAATTTTAAAATAGGTAAAAGATCAACTACCGATTATATAAAAAGTTCACTTGTGACAAATATATAAATTAAAGTTATCTATGATGAGTTACAATAAATAAATGTTATAAAAAGGGTTATAAACACGTTTAATGTATTTTCTGTCTGTTTTAAGATGTAATAAAGAGGTAAGTCCAATATGTAATAAGAGAGACAAAGTAATATGGTTTGAAAGAAAGGGATAGAGAACTGGTTCATATTGCAGAGGTTTCAGGCATTTTTGAGTGAGATGGTGTGGGAGGGTGGGGGGGAAGACCTGTTTGGAATAAAGAATCAGGTCTCTATGAGACTTGAGTGTCTTGGAGTGGGAGTGGTTTGTGGTGGGGGGAGGGTGTATAAATAGGGGAGGGGTGTCAACTATAAGGGGTGAAAATGGGGTGAGAAAAAAAAAAAAGAAAATTTCTTGAGCATCAAAGCTCGTTTACAAGTAATTTCCTAAACCACCCTATTGGAAACAAAACGGGC
The DNA here is from genome assembly GCA_026182355.1 of Hermatobates lingyangjiaoensis. Lineage (NCBI taxonomy): Eukaryota > Metazoa > Arthropoda > Insecta > Hemiptera > Hermatobatidae > Hermatobates > Hermatobates lingyangjiaoensis. The sequence goes on from JAPFBL010000686.1 coordinate 102,765, forward strand.
TCTTCTTTTTTTTCCTTTTTTTGAAACACGCCAACTAAAGGTTGACTTAACAAATTAAGTAACGTATAAGTAACATATTAAGTAAAAATGTTTTCTATACTTTGACTAGGGGTTGAAAAAAAAAAGACTTCTTAAGAATGCTTATCATAAAAAGTTTATTAAAGGGTGGAAAGAGAGGGGGAAACAATTATGTTTATGTTACAGACCAAAAAAATTTGACTTGTTAAAAATGTTTTTATGTTTTTAAATTCTAGCTTATTCTTTTCACCATATAAAACTGTTAAAACAAAATTATACTTAATAATTAGAATGATTAAAGATATTAATTATATATTAAATAAAATCAGGATCTGTTTTCTGGGTTGGTAGTTCGGGGTTCGATCCACACCAGACCCTCTAATCATTAATGCGGGAGGTGAACAAATATGAAAACGTTGTCCTTTGGACAACATGTTAAGCCGTTAGTCTCGAGCCTGTATGAAGTCAGATACTCATCAAAAATCTTTACTCGAAAAGAACTTGAGTTAGGCAAAATTTAGGACTACCTAATTGTAGATTCTGTAGAAACACTAAGGAAACAAAAAGCTGGTACCGCTGATGTTTTGTATAGGTAAACATTACTGTTTTGTATAGATATATGTATGGATATATATATATATATTATATATATATATATATTTGTGTATTTTGGGAGCAGACCTTCAATCAAACATGTTTTATTAAAAATTATGCCAATTTTAACTTTTGTTCTTTTCCGAGTTAATTTTTCAAGTTTTCTCACTATGGATTTCCACCTTTCTGGTAAAATATAAAGTAATTCACCAAAAGATTTATTCTTGACTTCCATTTTATTAACTAACAAGTTTTAACTATAACAAACAAATTAACCTTACATACAAATTATATACGACGTTTCGGTCAGCTCTGACCATCTTCAGGCACTAATAACAATTCATAACAGAACTCAAATACAAAAATAAGAACTATCTAAATTATTAACACAATTATTAACATCCTAACAGGATAAGAAAGATTTACATGAATTGAGTGGGAGGTTATACAGGTTATAACGGTCCTCAGGGTTGCTATTAATTAATAGTACTAACGAATTTGAAAATAATCAGGGATTGAACTTAATATTATCCTACGTTCCTGCATGCAGTTTTAATATTCTTGAGAAGCTCGTGGTCTGGTTGTTCAGGTTCGGCTTCTTTTCTCTTATGCACAGCGCTTCCAGAATGTGTAGCCTTTCTCAGGTCATTTTCTTGATAAAGTAATGTGATATTTTTATTCAATTCTTCCCTGGTTAGCTTGAGGCTATGGGTGCTCTGCGTATGTTCTTTCGGGGCACCTGCAGTCAGGTGCATTGTTAATCTCCTGGATAATGTTGTTGCTGTAGAACCAATGTAGCATGATTTAAGGAACTCACAGTTTCCTATGGTACAATTGTATTGGTATACCACATTGGTCTTTTGCAAGAGTGGTTTTTGCAGTAAATTATTCTTGACTATTAAGTGTGTTGTGCAAAAACTTCTATAGTAAATTCTAATCTTCAGTTGGTCTCCAGAATTATTGCACTTCGTATTGTTTTTAATAATGGTCTTCAGTATTCTTTCATCGGTTTTGTAATGATTGGAAAATTGGTTTCTATAGTAGACCGTTTGTATTGTACCTTGGGTGTGTGGCTGGTCCTTCGGTTGTTTGAATCTGGAAATATATATATATATATATATATATATATATATATATATATATATAAATATATATATATATATCAAACACAATAAGAAATAAAAAAACAAGACTAAGATCAGTTGTGTTTTTGACTCTGACGAAGACCGCTTGTTACGTTTGAGAGATCTTAGTCATGTTTTCCCATTTCATATTATGGTTTGATCATTATTCCCGATATTACTGAAGAGCTGGATACACGAAATAATACGAAAACAAATTTGATCATTAAATATATTTATAAGTTATAGGGTCTAGTGTCTCATCATGCTAAATAATATTATATTAAAATACGGGAAAATCATTAAAATATGTAGAATAACTAAGATTAAAACAATTCTAGTGGGACAATGCTTTGGAACTGTTAACTATAATAAAAATAAAACATTATATTTTGTGTCAGATGATTAGAAAAAAAATCTAAGATATCCGAAAGCATAAGGCATATCATGCAATGTACATAGCCAAAAATTTTACGCTAAAGTAAGCTTAATACAAATAAGGAGTACTAATTATAAATAATTTTAAATTCTTATCTTGACATCGATATATAGTGTAATGTTGGAAAAAAAAAATATATATTTATAATTAGCAAAATATTATTTCTGGTTTGCTGTGGAACACAGGTTATAAGATACAATAATAAAAAGAGACATTTTAAACAAAATGGAAAGGTAATAATTATTGAGGATAATAAATGAACAGGCAACACGATATCCAACAAGTGAGACACATAAGGAATGATACCTGCGATTTCAATTTCCTTTTTAATATAATAAAAGAGTGAGTACTTTGGGGAAAAATTGTTTAGCAATGTTGGTATTAATAATAGTTTAATATTTGAGATGAAGGAGGGTACCAATGGAGTGATTAAGCGCCTATGATAGCCTCTGTAAAGTCTATTTACATTGTTTCTGTAAATATTTTCATTGTTTATAACTTTACAGAGTAAGATGTAAACTATCAGCTTTTTAAGATTTCAAGCGGAAAAACTGTAAATTTATTTTTAAAAATGGGTTCAAACGTCAATACTAAAATTCATAGCTCAAAATTTAGTACCCTAAATGTAGAATGATCATTGTATGATATCACAGAACAACTAAAACACTATTTGTGATCTGTCACTGGATGGTTACTGCAACCTAAACTAACCTATTTGAAACGATCACATGACCAATTTATAAGAATTATTTAAGTTGATTTAGGCTATTTTGGAGTAGTAATAGAGTGATTATGCGCCTCTAACTCTTAACTCCGACTTTCGGCCTTCACGAGGCTACCATGTTAACTTGCTACATGCAGGTACAAACGAAAGAGCAAGAGGTGATCATGTGTTGGGCCTGAACACCTTAGTTTCACATCCTTCCTATTTCCTAAATCCCCTCCTTCTATCTTCAACCCAAATCTAAGGTGTTACGCGATCTGTGCCGAAGAATGGCTGATATAGTGGTTACTCTATTATGGGCGAAGTTTCAAGGATACCAGAAGACGACAACAAGTAAATAACCTTACTCCAGTATGCAGTGCTCTGCCGAAGCGGACAAAATACCAGAGACAGAGCGCCCCCCCCCCCCCCCATCCCCACCACCACCAAAACCAACACCAATGTTTCTAACTAAAAAGAAATAAGTCCTAAGACCAGTGTTTCTTAACATTTTTGGTGCAATGGACCCCCTAAAATTTTTAAATATGTCACGGACCCCTCTGTGAAAAAATTTATTATAAACGTCAATTATTACAAAATATATTTTATTTCATTATTTAAATATTTTCATTTCAATAATATAACTGTAGAGAGATATCTTTATGTTCCTGGATATAAAATAATAATTGTAATTTATTTTCAATTGAAGGCGGTTGCTGCTGTTCCTTGATTAGGAGATTGAATTGAGGGATGGTATTCGACAAAGCAACGCGCATTTCATGTTCAACATTCAGTCGATTACGATGTTTTGTTTTTATTGTTACGAGTGTGGAAAATCCTGATTCGCAAAGATATAACGTAGCAAATGGAATAATGGCTGCTATAGTTTGTTTTACTAGCAATGGGTAGGAAGGCTTCTCATCAGTTGTGAAACTGATTTGAACGCACTTTATTCCAAGTGAAATAAAAATCAAAGGATACTCAGTCTTTTAAATTGTTTTTTTCAAATGTTTTTTTTTTCTCCTATTGTGGAGGTCTCTATTGGGAAATGGCAGACACACGGTTTAAAGAAGTTCGTGACAAAAAAAATTTTTAAAGAAATTTTAAAAGTTAGGAGCAGTCGGTGAACCCCCAAAATATGATGCATGGACCCCCGAGGGGTCCATGAACCACAGGTTAAGAAACATTGCCTTAGACCATCCATCGGAAAAGCACTGACTAGTGGATGTCAACCAACAAGAACTGTAACCACAGACCAGTGGCGATTTCTCAGGGAATGCAACACATGCATTGCATGCATAGAATTCATCTTTAAAGAAACCAAAATGTTCGAGACTCGAAATATTTAAAGCAACCCCTTTTTTTTATTCCTCTACACGCTAAGGAACCATTTTCTATGATTGCGCTAAGCTTCCCAATTCAGGGGTTTACTCTTATCATTTCTGGTTAATGAAAATGGTCTTAATTGCCAAGAGAAACAAGAACGAAGTTTGCATACACTGCAACTCAGGCTTGCTAAGCTCCTCAAATACATACTGGAAAGTGATTTGCACACAGGTCTTCCGGAAATTTATAAACTCATGAATTTGGTTATGACTATTCCCATAACAACAGCAAGTATTGAGAGATAGTTTTCTGCCCTCAAAAGAATTAAAAGTTATTTACGAAGCTCCCAAAGTGAAGAGCGATTGTCTAATTTATCCCTAATTTCAATTGAATGACATTTACTTAAAGATCTCATGGCAGATAGAGAGAAGTTTTATTGTTTTGTTATCGAAGAATTTTGCAAGAAGTTATTATTCAAATGATGTATTATGTATCTCTTTCTTTAATAAAAACATTTTTTGCCTATTTTTAATGTATTGGTTAATAAAAGTTAATGTTAAAAGTATTTCCAAATAAAACCTGATTCAAATCACCATAAAATGTTTTTAATACATCATTATAGTTTTGTGCAACATGAAAAGACTGAACATGAGAATTAGAAGGGTATTTCTCTGTATTTCTTTTATTCTTTGAAAATTGCATGCCTAAAGAAAAAGGTCAGGAGTCGCCACTGCCACAGACCTTATAACCAACAATTCTTGATGCTCGTCCTTGATGCTCCTAAACCAATTATAAAAGGTTAAATTTTCTATTCGAATAATTAATCACCTGCCCTATTAGTCGGACTATTTTCCATTTATTTGCATTGTTTGGAATGACTTTGACAGTTTTTAAGTCCAAAAAAAAATTTTAATTTAGACGTTTATTTAAAAAAAAATTTGAAATATACGACTTAAGATATGCTAAAGTCAGACACAGGTTAGTATAGCTTGCATGAATGGAGAGCACAATAATTCAATGGTCTCATGAAGCCCTTCACTCTGTACTCACAGAAATCACAGTAACTCTTATAACAATAGAGTAGCTGCTGTTCCTTTCTATACGCCACCTAAGCTCACTGTTAACGTGCCATCGTTCATCAGGCCTTTTTGATCCGACGTTCAAACTCCGTATCACTCCTGGATCAATTTCTGCGGAGCATGAATAAAAATACACGCGACATATTATCAGACAGATATAATGTGTATATTACATATATACATATTAATATATATATATGTATAAAAAGATTTCACATAAACACGCGAAACAACAATCAATGATCAAACCACAATAAGAAATGGGAAAACAAGACTAAGATCTTTCAACCGTAACAAGCGGTCTTCGTCAGAGTTGGGTTTTTTGACTCTAACGAAGACTGCTTGTTACGGTTGAAAGATCTTAGTCTTGTTTTCCCATTCTTATTGTGGTTTAATCACATATATTATATATATATATATATATATATATATATATATATATATATATATATGATGTAATTTTTTTGACGTTTGAGGTCCAATGATAAGGCTATTGTTATAATTACAATGTTATAATTGCAATATATAACAGAACAATCCATAGTAGTAATAACTAATTTATCAATAAATTCCTTTCTGTTACTGTACATATTAAAATGTAATAAATAACCAAATAGTAGTAATAGTAGTACCAATTGTAAAACAATTAAGTTGTAGCCCTGAAGATGACATGAATATATGTGGAAACGTCGGCAAAAGGACTAGTTTAAAATCATTGGACCTCAAACCTCAAATAAATTACGTCACATAAATATTGGCTCAAGAAAACAAATCGTGATATATATATATATATATATATATATAATTATATAAAACACTTTTTCTTTTTCTCGGAGTTTGGTCAGGGTAAATATATGGAATCACCTTTTTGCCAACGTTTCGTCTTTATTTCAAGACATCCTCAGGGCTATAAATGAAGGCTTGGTTCTGTTACATTTACAAACAACCGTTTGTATATATATATATATATATATATATATACTTTTCCTGGGTCTCTAACCGTCTCTGAACGAGTCCGCTTGGTTTCTCTCTCTTATCTCTCCTGAAGACGGTTCAAACCGAAAATTAGAGACTGTATGTATGTTCTTTTGATTTTTCTATGTGTTTTTGTCTATATTGAACCATATATATATAGATATACCAATTATATGATTGGTATTGTTTCATCGAATTGAATAAATAAAATTCAATATGATTATATATATATATATATATATATATATATATATAATCACGCTCCGTTCTTCGACGTGGGGAGATCTCTCTCACTTCGTCCTCTCTACTAGTCTACTCTCCTGATGACGAACAACAGTTCGAAATATTGAATTCTGTAAGTTTTCTTTGTATTCTCTTTTCTGTGTCGTGCTTTGTGTAATTTAAATTTATATATATATATATATATATATATAATATATATATATATATATATAAATATATATATATATAAATGATCAAAAAACAATTAGAAATGGGAAAACAAGACTAACATCTTTCAACCGTAACTAGCGGTCTTTGTGTGAGTCAAAAACCTAACTGATGGGTTTTTGACTCTGACGAACACCGCTTGTTACGGTTGAAAGATCTTAGTCTTGTTTTCCCAATTCTTATTGTGGTTTGATCATTGATAGCTATTTCACGTGTTTATGTGAAATCTTTATATGAATATATATATATATATATATATCATCGTCATATGCATGTGAGCCATTGTGAACATAGACAAGGTCTCATTAGACCATGCGAAGAGGAACTCTATATCCAGAGAGAAGGTTCGCATGAAAAATTATTTTTTCGGAAAATAGGAACTTGTGTTAATGGTGTAGAAACTGGATAAAATATAGAGGAGAATCATTGACTAGGTGAGAGAGTTGTGCTTCTACAATAGATTTATATATTTCATTCAAAACTAGGACAAGAATTTCTCTTCTTTATCATATCTAGGATTTTATAATAGTTTCTATACCGTTGAAAAGGACTGGGATCATATAAAAGTAGAATATGAATCCAAGAAGGATAGTAGATCAAGAAGGTTTTCCTTCTATAATGGTACATATTATTTAACCATGATTCCTACTAAATTAACCGATTGTAATGTTACCAATAGATTGTAGATGTGATTTAACATCTAAAGAATTTGGCTATTTTACAACTACCACTGTAGGCGTTTTGACAATGGGTCTGAAACAAGGTCTTTGTTTTATATCTGTAATACACAGTAAAACTCCTATGTTTACCAAATCTGGTTTAAAGAAAACTGACTTTAAAGAGTATATATATAGTTCAATATAAACAATAGAGAAATCAAAACAACACACTTACAGTCTCTAATTTTCGGTTTGAACCGTCTTCAGGAGAGATAAGAGAGGTATCCAAGCGCACTGGTTCAGAGAGGGTTGGAGACCGTCTCTGAACCGTCGGTTTAAAATGACGGTTCAAACCGAAAATTAGAGACTGTAAGTGTGTTCTTTTAATTTCTCTATCTTTCTTTGTCTATATTGAACTATATTTGTCCGTTTTGGACCGTATTTCCAACGAAAAAGTATATATATATATATATATATATATATATATATATATAAAGATTTCACATAAACACGTGAAATAACAATCAATGATCAAACCACAATAGGAAATGGGAAAACAAGACTAAAATCTTTCAACCGTAACAGGCGGTCTTTGTCAGAGTCAAAAAACCCAACTAAACACTGGTTGGGAGACCACATGCAGAAAACATCTGGTGAGGGGTTGAGAAGAGTGGGAGGGATGAGTGATATTTTAACAGAGTGAAAGCGGTTCTAGACATTAGTCCTTTCCTGCACATTCACCCTTTTAAAATACCACTCTTCATTCCCACTCTTCTCAACCCCTCACCAGTTTTTCTCCGCATCTAGTGTTTTGTTGGGTTTTTAACTCTGACGAAGACCGCTTGTTACGGTTGAAAGATCTTAGTCTTGTTTTCTCATTTCTCATTGTGGTTTGATCATATATATATAATTATATACACTTACTTTATGAAAGTACCATTCGAAATGGACAAATACTGATCAATGTACATGAAAAAATATAGAGAAACTAAAAGCACACACTTTTAAAAGTCTCAAATTTTTGGTTTGACCGTCTCCAGGAGAGATAAGAGACGAACAAAACGGACATCGAAAATAACTTTTTCGTTAGTCCTCACATCAGATTCACTTTGTTAAGACGTAGAATTTGTATAACTATGTATACATATAATATGAAAATCAGTATATGTATGTATACATATAATATGTAGAATCTGTAGAATCAGTAAGACTTTTACCAATCGCTAAGGGATAAGTTTAAAATATATGTAAAAAAAAAGTGAGGGTTATACACATAATAAATACCTCTCTCGGGGGCTACAGGAAATACAGGTCGGGAACTTCTTATATAAGTTAGTTATTTGTGTAAAGCATCGTAACTAAGAAAGGACGTAAAGCCGTCGGCCCCAAGTCTGTACGATGTCAGTTGCCCGTCAATCACCCGTATACTAAAAACTAATCCCATTAAGGATAACTTACGACTCAAAATCTAGAAAATAGACAAATAAACCTGCATTTTCAGGTAAAAAAAAAACAAAAACAAAAACAAAAGAAATAAATACGACAATATTACAGCACCTAAAAAAAAAAACAGAGAAGTTTTAGTGGATTACGCAATGTTACAATCACTATAATAGATGATTAAACCACAATAAGAATGGGAAAACACAATACCAAGAACTTTCAACCGTAACAAGCGGTCTTCGTCAGAAAAAAAACCCCAACTGAGTTGGGTTTTTTTTCTGACGAAGACCGGTCTTCTTAAGGTTGAAAGATCTTAGTCTTGTTTTCCCATTTCTTATTGTTGTTTGATCATTGATATTCTTTTATGTGTTTATGTGAAAGCTTTTTAACACTATTATAATACATAGTATACAGGCCAGGTAACCCACTGACGGCTACATTTTCCTCCTGATAAGGAATACTATAATATCCGGAAATTGATTATTAAATTACTCAAATAATTAATTAAAGGATTACATATTTAAATATATTTATAACAACATTTGACATAAACACGTAAAATAACAATCAATGATCAAATCACAATGTAAAAATGGGAAAACAAGACTTAGATCTTTGAACCATACTCAGGGGTTTACTTCAGAGACAAGTGGGGTCAGTTCATGACGAATTGGGTTTTGCCAGTTGGGTTTTTAACTCTGACGAAGACCGCTTGTTACAGTAATAGATGTTTGAACCATACTAAGGGGTTTCCTGCTGAGTCAAGTGGGGTCAGTTCACGATGAATTCGGTTTTGCCAGTTGGGTTTTAGACTCTGACGAAGACCGCTTGTTACAGTTATAGATGTTTGAACCATACTGAGGGGTTTCCATCAGAGTCAAGTGGGGTCAGTTCACGATGAATTCGGTTTTGCCAGTTGAGTTTTAGACTCTGACGAAGACCGCTTGTTACAGTAATAGATGTTTGAACCATACTAAAAGGGTTTCTTCCTTCAAAGTCAAGTGGGGTCAGTTCACGATGAATTCGGTTTTGCCAGTTGGGTTTTAGACTCTGACGAAGACCGCTTGTTACAGTTATAGATGTTTGAACCATACTAAGGGGTTTACATCAGAGTCAAGTGGGGTCAGTTCACGATGAATTCCGTTTTGCCAGTTGAGTTTTAGACTCTGACGAAGACCGCTTGTTACAGTTATAGATGTTTGAACCATACTAAGGGGTTTCCATCAGAGTCAAGTGGGGTCAGTTCACGATGAATTCGGTTTTGCCAGTTGAGTTTAAGACTCTGACGAAGACCGCTTGTTACAGTAATAGATGTTTGAACCATACTAAAAGGGTTTCCTTCAAAGTCAAGTGGGGTCAGTTCACGATGAATTCGGTTTTGCCAGTTGAGTTTTAGACTCTGACGAAGACCGCTTGTTACAGTAATAGATGTTTGAACCATACTAAAAGGGTTTCTTCCTTCAGAGTCAAGTGGGGTCAGTTCACGATGAATTCGGTTATGCCAGTTGGGTTTTAGACTCTGACGAAGACCGCTTGTTACAGTTATAGATGTTTGAACCATACTAAGGGGTTTCTATCAGAGTCAAGTGGGGTCAGTTCACGATGAATTCGGTTTTGCCAGTTGAGTTTTAGACTCTGACGAAGACCGCTTGTTACAGTTATAGATGTTTGAACCATACTAAGGGGTTTCCATCAGAGTCAAGTGGGGTCAGTTCACGATGAATTCGGTTTTGCCAGTTGAGTTTTAGACTCTGACGAAGACCGCTTGTTACAGTAATAGATGTTTGAACCATACTAAAAGGGTTTCCTTCAAAATCAAGTGGGGTCAGTTCACGATGAATTCGGTTTTGCCAGTTGGGTTTTAGACTCTGACGAAGACCGCTTGTTACAGTAATAGATGTTTGAACCATACTAAGGTGTTTACTTCAGAGAGAAGTGGGGTCAGTTCATGATGAATTGGGTTTTGCCAGTTGGGTTTTTAACTCTGACGAAGACCGCTTGTTACAGTAATAGATGTTTGAACCATACTAAGGGGTTTCCTTCAGAGTCAAGTGGGGTCAGTTCACGATGAATTCGGTTTTTGACTCTGACGAATACCGCTTGTTACTTACGTTTGAGAGATCTTAGTCATGTTTTCCCATTTCATATTATGATTTGATCATTATCCGCGGTATTACTCAAAAGCAGGATACACGAAATTCTACCAAAACAAATTTGATCATTAAATATATTTATAAGTTATAGGGTCTAGTGTCTCATAATTCCAAATAATATTATATTAAAACACGGGAAAATCAATCAAATACTTCGACAAAACTATATTAGTTGGACAATGCTCTGGAACTGCATAATAAATATAAAATATTATATTTTGTGTCAGATGATAAGAAAAAATCTAAGATATTCGAAGGCATAAGGCATATCACGCAATGTACTGTACACGCAATGTAATTAAACGCTAAAGTAAGCTTAATACAAATAAGGAGTATTAATTTAAATAATTTTAAATTCTTATCTTGACATTGATATCCAGTGTAATGTTGGAAAAAAATTATATATTTATAATTAGCAAAATATTATTTCTGGTTTGCTGTGGAACACAGGTTATAAGATACAATAATAAAAAGAGACATTTTAGCCAAAATGGAAAGGTAATAATTATTGAGGATAATAAATGAACAGGCAACACGATATCCAACAAGTGAGACACATAAGGAACGATACCTGCGATTTCAATTTCATTTTTAATATAATAAAAGAGTGAGTACTTTGGGGAAAAATTGTTTAGCAATGTTGGTATTAATAATAGTTGAATATTTGAGATGAAGGAGGGTACCAATGGAGTGATTAAGCGCCTCTAATAGCCTCTAGCACTCAACTCCGACTTTCGGCCTCCTCGAGGCTACCATGTTAACTTGCTACATGGAGGTACAAACGAAAGAGGAGGAGAAAGTGATCAGGGGATGCGGCTCAGCACCTTTGCGAGGGTATCCTCTTGATCTGCTATATGCAGATACAAACGAAAGAGGAGAAAAAGGTGATTAGGAGCTGGGCCAGTAATCAATTATATATATATATAGCAAGTAACCTATATATATATATATATATATATATATATATATATAGGTTACTTGCCGTTGCGTCTACAACGTGCTTGGTCTCCCATTCTCTTTTCTCCTGAAGACGGACTACCCATAAATTTGAGTCTGTAAGTGTGTTTCCCTACTTTGTGTGCTGCTCTTTCTTCATCTCGAACTCGTATATATATATAATTAAACGTCATGCCAATTTTAACTTTTATTCATTTCCAGGTTAATTTTTCAAGGTTTGTCACTATGGATTTCCACCTTTCTGGTAAAAAATTAACCAGGAAAGGAACAAGAGTTAAAATTGACAATTTTTAATAAAACATGTTTGATTGAAGGTCTGCTCCCAAAATACACAAATATATATATAAATATATATTTATATATCTGATTGGTTGATGCGGGACCAAATAAGATTGACTCATTTTTCTCATTTCTCCAGTTGAAGGCTTCTAGCTGTCGTCAAAGTCACGTACAGCGGTTCTTCTCATCCATGGAGTCATCTCCGCCAACACAATATATATATATATATATAGATCGACAAAGTTGACATCGAAAACAAGAGAGTGCACTTGGGTTTCCTGTCTTATCTCTCCTGAAGACGGTTTCATATACAGTTCCAAATTGTCACATACAGAAAAGAGAAAAATGAGTTAATCTTACTTGGTCCTTCATCAACCAATCAGGTATCAGAACCAGACACCTCATGTAGATTTTCAATATATATATATATATATATATTTTAGACGCAACGTTGCACGTTGTAGACGAAACGGGGTTACTTCCGTTGTGTCTACAACCTGCTTGGTCGCCCATTCTCTTTTCTCCTGAAGACGGATAACCCGAAAATTTGAGTCAGTAAGTGTGTTTCCCTACTTTGTGTGTTGCTCTTTGTTCATCTCGAACTCTTGTATATATATATATATATTATTAAATGTCATGCCAATTTTAACTTTTGTTCATTTTCGGGTTATTTTTTCAAGCTTTCTCACTATGTATTTCCACCTTTCTGGTGAAAAATTAACCCGTAAAGGAACAAGAGTTAAAATTGGCATACTTTTTAATAAAACATGTTTGATTGAAGGTCTGCTCCCAAAATATATATATATATATATATATATATATAAAATGATTTCACATAAACACGTGAAATCTTTTGTTGACAGCTAGCGGATAGTTTTTTACTTTTTCTTACTGTACTCCTTTGTTTCCCCAAACATCCCTTTCTGGACATTAATCCTTTCCTGTGCTTTCACCCTTTTAAAATACCACTCTTCCCTCCCACTCTTCTCAACTCCTCACCAGATGTTTTCTGCATCTAGTGTTCAGTTGGGTTTTTGACTCTGACGAAGACCGCTTGTTACGGTTGAAAGATCTTAGTCTTGTTTTCTCATTTCTTATTGTGGTTTGATCATATATATATATATATATCTGATTGGTTGATGCGGGACCAAATAAGATTGACTTATTTTTCTCTTTTCTCCAGTTGAAGGCTTCTAGCTGTCGTCAAAGTCACGTACAGTGGTTCTTCTCATCCATGGAGTCATCTCCGTCAACACTATATATGTTGGCGGAGATGACTCCATGGATATATACATGGATGACCGAATACGCTAGAAGCCTTCAACTGGATATATATATATATATATATATATATATATATATATAATATATATATATTCCCCGTGGCCCACTATAAATAAATTTCAGTACGTCTAGGGTTTGATTTCCCCGTGGTTTTCTATAAATCTCAGTACGTCGTCTCAAGTACATCCGGAGTTCGATCCCCGGTCTAAATAACAAGCACAAAAACAATATATATGAAAGTATTACTATAATAATTTTATTGACACCAAGTGATTATTATTAATCTAATATTTTAAACTTTTATGATATTTTAAAGATATTGAACTGTAGTTTTTATATTATTAAAGTAGGAACCAGTGGAGGTGTACCTTTTAAAAAACCTATCGGTCGTAATTTCAAAAAATATATGCTCACATTAGAGATGATACTAAAAAATGTTAATAATTACTTTACCAAAAAGGAAGCATAACTTTACCAAGAACACGACTTGATATACTTATAAACTCTACTACTTTTCAATCACTAGAAAAATAAATTAAGTAAAATATTGAATTCAAAAACTTTGTGGATATTGTTCAAATTGAACTTATCTATTATTTCTTACGTAGAATACATTGTTGTAATAGTAATAGTAATAATTAATTTAATAGCTAATTAACAAAATTGTAAGAATAAAAATCTCTTGTTAATTAATTATATGCATAGAGTTAAGTTGGATTATTTGTTATAGGGTATTGTATGATTGACTACAATTAATGTTTTATATCCGAATAGAGAATTGTTAAAAAGCTAAAATGAACACATTGTTTAAAGTGATATGCTGAAGTAGAATTGATAGTGAGACTCTATTGGGCAAATGTACGATATCAAATAAAGTCATTGAGGAGCTTGAAGAAAACGCTGATATGATATCAATCATTATCAAAGTTTATGAATTGGGAAATAAACGAAAGATCTGTTGATATCATGAAGACTTAAAACATGTTTTATATGTTTTCTACATCGTCAGTAATAGGGCATTAAAGTATCAGGTCCTTTATGATGAGATGTCTGTTCCTAGTCCATACAAACTCATCTACTTTAATTATAACCCGTCCGTCCTGACTATGTACGATGTCACGAAGAAGTTCATGACAACCCATCAATCCGGAGCCTATACAGTGTCATGAACTTCATGGCTCGATCCAGAGCCTGTACGATCGATATCATGAACTTCATTACAACCCATCTATCCAAAGCCTGTACGATATCATGAACTTTATGACAACTCATCGATCCAGAGCCTGTACGATGTCATGAACTTCATGACAACCCATCGATCCAGTGCCTGTACGATGCATGAACATCATGACAACCCATCGATCCAGAGCCTGTACGATGTCATGAACTTCATGACAACCCATCGATCCAGAGCCTGTACGATGTCATGGACTTCATGACAACCCATCGATCCAGAGCCTGTACGATGTCATGAACTTCATGACAACCCATCGATCCAGAGCCTGTACGATGCATGAACATCATGACAACCCATCGATCCAGAGCCTGTAGGATGCATGAATTTCATGACAACCAATCGTTCCAGAGCCTATACGATGTCAAGAATTTCATGACAACCCATCGATCCAGAGCCTGTACAATGAAAGGAACTTCATGGCAATCCATTAATCAAGAGCATGTACGATGCATGAACTTCATGTCAACCTATCGATCCAGGGCCTATACGATGTCAAGAACTTCCTGACAACCCATCAAAGCAGGGCCTCTACAATATCTGGTGCTTATAATAAGCCATCGGTCCCTAGTCCATCGGAACAAAAGTTCACAATTATAATACATCGATCCTGAGCTTGAACGATGTTATATACTATATATATAGTCACTAATATATAGCCACTTAAAAATATATTCTCTGAATTCAATTCAGTTAAATATAGGACACAATATAGAATGTTCTTTGAGTAATATCACAATACAATCTTTGGAACACAATACAAGTCGAGATATTTTCTGCAATTTTGTTCAAATCTGTTCCCAAGCGAAATGATATAAGGAAACAATCAACCTGGTTCACCACATATCTAAAAAGGAAAGCTGATATATTCCTTTAATTACTGTGTTGGGAATACCGACACAAAGATGTAAATTAAAATCCACATTGTCATTACGGTTTATACTATATACTGCAATATACATGCACAACTATACTCCACGTTTAGCACAAACATACAGTAGAAGGTACAGATTACATACTATATAAATTATATACTATAAACAATAGCATATGTCTTAAATAGTTATATAATATATTATATAAAATATTTCACACAAACACGTGAAATAACAATCAATGATCAAAACACAATATGAAAATGGGAAACAAGAATAAGATCATTTATCCGTAACAAGCGGTCTTCGTCAGAGTTAGTTCAGTTGAAGGATCTTAGTCTAGTTTACTCATTTTCATATGGTGGTTTGATCATTGATAATATATTACCATATATAGAATGGATCTATTAATAATAATGTAGACAATACAGCTTGGGAAATTTTGCATTATTTTCTTTGTATCACTGCCTTAAAGATAAAAAACAATGTCCTCTATAATATTTTATATATTTGCGAAATTTGACCAACTTGTAATACACATGTGACATTCTTATACTATGCATAAACTTATAACCACATATATAAGAAAAGTCGGCATTTTCGTATTATTGTGTTGGTACTACTACATTGGCGATGCAAATCGCATGTTTTTTTGTAATTTCTTTTCTTATTTTCGATATTTGGAACGGCGTAACACTTATGTGTCATTTATATTCCATTTGTAACACAGTTTAGGGATATTTCGTATTCTTGTGTTCGTACTAATACATTGGCGACTTAGATCTCGTTTTTTTTGTCATTCATTTTTTATTTTTTATATTTGGGCACGGCATAGTAATTATGTGTCAGTTATATGCTATTGGTTTAGGGATATTTCGTATTGTTGTGTTGGTATTGATTTAACAGCTGTTTGGTGTAAAGACACTTGTGGTTTATTAAGGCAATTTGATAAAGAGGAGAGTAAAGAGTGGTCTTGTAGACTAGGTAATAAATCAAAGTAAATCCCCCTCTTCCTCCCTAAATCATCATCCCCCTCTACTCGCTAGCAACACACCAGAGAAAAAGGCAAAGGGTTAGAGGAAAGAGTGGGAGTTTAGAGAGCAGGTCAACCCCACTCAAGACCTTTCACCACCGCCCCCCCCCCCCTTACTGTCTGACAAGCCAGTAATGAAGCTACTTACTCTTTCAAGTCACGATTCGGAGCTTATGATACTTGTGCCTTCTTTAAGCAGGACTTTGGTTCTTGGTGTTGAAGTGTGGGGGGCTCAAAACAGCTTCGATATGACGTCACCAACAAACCCCCACCCCTACCAAACACCACACCCTAGCAATAGAACCCTTCTCATCTGCTAAACAAGAACACCAAACTACTATAGCAGTGCTTCTCAAACGGTCCGCGCCCGGGTGCACTGGTGCGCCCTGGAAGGTAGCCAGGTGCGCCCCCAAGATAATGGAAGATTAAGTTTATATAACAGATTTATATTTTAGTTTTTGCACCATTTTAATTTATTTGAGAAAACACCAAGTATGGGGTTTTCAAGTCTGAGTCAAGTCTCGGCTACTTCATATTTTGAACTGGAAGGTAAATTTCTTTAATCTTTAAGCATGAATGGATAATACTTCATCTGCGCCTTTACTCGGGGATTTAAATCATTTTTACTAGCCCTCCCTCTCTCTCACTCTCTCTGTCTCTCATTCTTTCTTTTTCTTAAAAAAAACTATACATTTTAATTTCCAATCATTTTCCTGTTAGCAAATCACAGGACTAAATTTTCTATATTAAAATCAGTGATGCGCCCTAAAATTTTGGTTTGGTTTCATAGGTGCGCTCCAAAGTTTTGGTTTGGTTTCATAGGTGCGCCCCAAAGTTTTGGTTTGGTTTCATAGGTGCGCCCTGAAGTAAAAAAGTTTAAGAAGCGCTGTACTATAGAGAACTAAACAACACTGATCTATACGGAATATCCCTCAGATCATCTATTAAGTATTCAAAACCTAAACTACTATACAGAACTAAACAACACTGATCTATACGGAATAACCCTCCGATCATCTATTAAGTATTCAAAACCTAAACTACTATACAGAACTAAACAACACTGATCTATACGGAATATCCCTCCGATCATCTATTACTACTCAAAACCAACAAAAAATTGAACAATTCGTGTCTCCTGTGGCTGCTAAATATGCTAAATATGTTCTCAACCCAGTTTGTCCAATGCAAACCTTCTGCCAACTGTTAGAAAGTCAATGCTGAGCACATCTAACATAACCTTATTTTAAAAAAAAACCATAATAAGAAATGGAAAAACAAGACTAAGATCTTTCAACATCAACAGAGTCCCGATAATTCTAAAATTCTCTAATTTTACGGTGTCATGAGTCATTGGGACCCCTTTCCAAGAGTAACCATACAACTTGATTTTAATATCGTGTTGTTTTAATAGTTAATAATCAGGGCAATGAGTAAATAAGAAATGCTACTTTTGAATTGGAGTCCGATGGTATTTATCAAATTCTCTGCAAAAAGTGCCTTAAAATGTATTTAGTCAAACTGGTAAATCATTAAATATATGTGTAGAAAAAAAACACCAATACAACGTAAGTAGACAGGAAAAATGTAGTGCCTTATTCTTGCATATAAAAAATGAAAATCATCATATTAAATGGACAGGAGCTAAATTTATTACATATGAAAAAACAATGTTGTTAAAAAATATTATTGAATCGTCTCTAATTAAATTTAATAGTTCTAATGTAGTGCAATCAGTTATTATGTGGTATTTACTCATTGTAGGATAAACATCTAACGAAATGGTCTCCACATATAAAAATTTAATGATATGAAAATTGGAAATTCATTGTTTATATCATTAAATTTTTATATGTGGAGACCATTTTATTAGATTTTTACCCTACAATAAATTTAATAGATCTAATATTATAAACATTAGTAACGGTCTCTTCAAACTTGATACTTTCGTCACGAGGGCAATAGCCTCTTCAAAAAGGGTTGACAGCTAGCGGATAGTTTTTTACTTTTTCTTACTGTACTCCTTTGTTTCCCCAAACATCCCTTTCTGGACATTAGGCCTTTCCTGCGCTTTCACTCTTTTAAAATACCACTCTTCCCTCCAACTTTTCTCAACGGCTCACCAGATTACCTCTGCATCTAGTGTTTCAGTTGGGTTTTTGACTCTGACGAAAACCGCTTGTTACGGATGAAAGATCTTAGTCTTGTTTTCCCATTTCTTATTGTCGTTTGATCATATATATATATATATATATATTTAATTCAAACTCTCATTGCCGACGTTTCGATTTTATTCAAAATATTTTTCATAGGCCTACAAACAGAGGGAAAACAAGAATTTTAATACCTACATTTTTAAAACACAAACAAAAGAAATATATATTAAAATTCTTGTTTTTCCTCTGTTTGTAGGCCTATGAAAAAGATTTTGAATAAAATCGAAACGTCGGCAATGAGAGTTTGAATTGAAAGTGGAAGAAACTGACCGCATCCCGATCAATCATTTCTTAGTTGTATATCTGTCACACGGTCGAGAAGAAGTTATTAGTGTTTATAAATATATACACTTTTTCTATCTCCAAAATGGACAAATAAAGTATAATATACCTACATAAAGAAACATTGTCTCTTTGGAAACCATCCCACGGTCGATACTTTTATCAATAATAATATATATATATATATATAGTGGAAATGCAAGATGTAAAGACAATGGAACCATTGGAAATGTTCTATTCAATTTAGATGTTTGTACAAGAAGATTATTCAGATCCCTTGAGAAATACACAAGGAAACTAATCAACCGTAAATATGGCGTATTATTTAATAAACCTGTATATATATATATAATATATATATATATATATATATATATATTGAAAATGATCGCATTTTCTGCGTTAACGACCTTTTTGTTAAGTGATTCTAACCTCCTGACTGTCCTCCTTATTGTAGTAGGTAAACTATATATCAGGTTCGCCAATGACATTTCCAAGTAAAAGGGTCAAATTAAGAAAGAAATTTAAAAACATGATCTAAATCTAGAATCAATAATTTATAATCTATAATCTTGGAAATGTCATTGACGAACCTGATTTATAGTTTATCTACTACAATAAGCCGAATAGCCAGGAGGTTAGAATCAGTTAACAAAAAGGTCGGTAACGCAGAAACTGCGATCATTTTTAATAAAACATGCTTGAGAGAAAATCTGCTGGCAATATATACCAATATATCTATATAAAATAAAATAAATTCAAAACGAAGGGAACACACGCAAAGACACAAACATAACTCACATTGATATTTCGACCATCGTCGTCATCAGGAGGTATGAAGAGCGAAGAGCGAAGAGTCCCGCAGGAAGACAGGGCGGTACTGAACATGGATCATGGGTCAACTGACTGACTGACCAAACAGTTGGGTTTTTGACTCTGACGAAGACCGCTTGTTACGCTTGAAAGATCTAAAGTCTTGTTTTCCAATTTCTCATTGTGGTTTGATCGTTGATTGTTACTTCAATGTACATAAAGAAACATAGAGAATTTAAAAGCACACACTTTCGGTGTGAATTTTTCGGTTGAACCGTCTAAAGTGTTCCGTCTAAAAGTGTGTGCTTTTCATGGTCTATATTTCCTTATGTACATTGAACTGTATATATAAAAAAAAAACAGAATATGAAATGGCAAAACAGACCCATAGTATATGATAGTATTTACTTAGCATACTATGATAAATCACAGTCTCCACATATAAAAAAGAACTTTTTATTTTATTTTAGCCGTTTCGAACATTTCGTCTTCATCATCAGGTAAAGTTCCAAAATGCAGGAGTAAAACAACCGATCAGAGTCCAACCTTGAATCTGAACTGTGTTTAACCTAGACTCAAACTGAGTTAGAACAGACTAGACACAAACTGAGTTGGAACAGTCTAGACACAAACTGAGTTAGAACAGTCTAGACTCAAACTGAGTTAGAACAGACTAGACACAAACTGAGTTAGAACAGTCTAGACACAAACTGAGTTAGAACAGACTAGACACAAACTGAGTTAGAACAGACTAGACACAAACTGAGTTAGAACAGACTAGACACAAACTGAGTTAGAACAGACTAGACACAAACTGAGTTAGAACAGACTAGACACAAACTGAGTTAGAACAGACTAGACACAAACTGAGTTAGAACAGACTAGACACAAACTGAGTTAGAACAGACTAGACACAAACTGAGTTAGAACACACTAGACACAAACTGAGTTAGAACAGACTAGACACAAACTGAGTTAAAGTCTGAATCTATTAGTGTATTTATGAACATTACCTGATGATGAACCTAGTGTCGTACTCGAAGTCAAATTTTAACATAAAGTAAGATTTAACTTGGTTAACATTAACCCAGGAAACAATTCAACTAGTATAATATATTTCAATTTAAATTTAAATCCATGTTAAACAAACTATTATCAGTTTACTAAGCTTTCTATTAGCATAAAAGAAGGTAATTAACGATATTATACAATAACATAACAATCGACTCCGGTTAGTCATCTTATAAAATTATATAAATTATAAAATTATATACATTATTAGACTTAAAAAATTTACCTGACGATGAACACGATGTCATCTTATAAAATTATATAAATTATAAAATTATATACATTATTACACTTATAAAATTTACCTGACGATGAACACGATGTGTTCGAAACACGATGGATAAAACCCTGATTTATCTAATCACACCAATATGAGAAAATAATACATAAATTCGGATTGCAGAACTAGTGCGTGAAAACCTGATGTATTTGATTAATTATTTGATATTTATTTATTATTATTTTTATGCAATTATTTATTAAGTATGACTATTACTATTTCTTGTGCAGTATTCTTTCTAAGATAACTAATGCCAATGTCTGTCTAAAACCTTCAGAACAAGAACTTCTTAATAATCTGCCAGGTATATCTGCTGCTCCACTAACATTAATCGTTGATTCTCGTTTTGTTAATTTAGTTTTATAATTATAATTTAATTTATAAACCTGTTTTATTACTAGTATGCTTTTTAAAGAGTATTAATATAAATGACTTCATTATTCATTATTTTGCTTTATTTGTTTATTTTATTTTTCTCTCTTCTTCCTCAATAAGGTGGCAACACTGTTTTATTGAGACTTTAAGGACAGCGGCCAGTTGTTGCCTGTCGACGGAGTGACTCAAATCTATCTTTATTTTTAAAAAGTATTAATATAAATGGCTTCGACATTCATCATTTTGCTTTATTTGTATAGTATTTTTTTTTGACTCCCCTTCCTCAATAAGGTGGCAACACTCTTACAGTGAGCCTTTAAGAACAGCGGCCAGTTTTGCCTGTCGACGGAGTGACTCAAATCTATCTTTATTTTTAAAAAGTATTAATATAAATGGCTTCGTTATTCATTATTTGCTTTATTTGTTTATTTTATTTTTATTAACTCCTCTTCCTCGTTAAGGTGGCAACACTGTTTTCGTGAGCCTTTAAGGACATTGGCCAGTTGCTGCCTGCGGACGGGGTGACTCACATGATGACACAACCCATTGAAATATGCTTCCGCGTTTCTTTAATCTTTATACAAAATTCTTTTTACTTTATCGTCATTTAATCGGATATCGATGAAATAAATACTCGTGAGAATATACAGACGCTCCCCTACTTACGAACATTGGACTTACAAACAATAGTATATACGAACATTTTTGCGGGTATGTCGAAAAATGTTCGGACAGAGGCGCTGTAAATTAGATTTTGTATAAAACTAAGTAAACATCATCTTTCTTCTCTTATTGCGTACATGTACATACTGTGTGTCTCTCTCTCTCTCTCTAACATATACTATTCTCTCCAGTTGTACATGTACATACTGTGTGTCTCTTCTCTGTAACATATAGTATTCTCTCCAGTTGTACATGTACATACTGTGTGTCTCTCTCTCTCTCTAACATATAGTATTCTCTCCAGTTGTACAAGTACATACTGTGTATCTCTCTCTCTCTAACATATAGTATTCTCTCCAGTTGTACAAGTACATATCTTTATACAGCATATTATTTTTTTAAATGTTTATATTTCAGTACAAACCAATAAAGGTTACTTATACAAGCCTTAAACATACATTCCATACAAAATATAGCACTGAAACAACTTAAGAACAAATTCACCTTACGAACAACCGTTCGGAACGTAATCGGTTCATAAGTTGGGGAGCATCTGTACTGCTATTTTTAATCCAAACAGAACAAGTCTTATACATTCCCTGATAATGAATAAGTTGAAATATGCAAACCACTACTATGTACTTTCATACCCTGTCCAACTCATACGCTGGAGTACTTGAAAAAGTCAACCTCCCGGCATTCCTGAGCTACATCTATGCCATAATAAATAGGATTAAATCACCCTAGGATATTACCTATAGTATAAAAAAAAAAGAAAGTAAAATGTATAATGTATCAGACAAAGTCTGACCTAGTTATGTTACATGGGATCTTCCTTTTGCTCCGAAATATCATTCGTACCCAGTGTAACCGTTTCGCGATGTAAATATACTGTTGCGCGAATAGTATCGAGTTGCCCACCTCCGCATGGTCCACCTTGGGCGTCGCCATGTGAACGTAGGACGACTAAAGGGAAAATCGTAAAAAGACAAACTGACTTGATTTAAAAACGATATGGTCTGAAATATGGCTTGGTGCATATAAAGGTCAACACAATATGTAGTTCTACATCTTTTACTTTTCAAATCACTTGACCTGCTGTCCTAACGGAATAACTAATGATTTTAAAAACTACGTGCAACAGCCAAACACATAAAAACCTTTAAAACATAAATTTAAGTAAATTACATCTTCCTATATATTATGCTAAAATAGTAAATTAAGAGGATTTCCTGATTAATTAATAACAATAAATAATTGACAATTTAAGTTTGAATAACCCATAACAGCGATTTTCGTAAATAGGGGATAAAAACAAAAACAAATAATGATTTAAAACTAAAAGAAAAAGAGAACATGTGTCTATATTAACTTTATTATTATTATCAGTTAACTTAAGAAAGAAAAGCCATTAATATAAAACAAAGTAATTACAGGTCCTACACAATAACACAACCAAGGAAACAAGGGTAAAGTAATATCGTCATGAGAAATTGTAGTATACATGGTGAATGACTGAGAAGAGATTCATGTTCTTTATATAAGGCTGGTGAAAATAGACTAGAGTATTATCATATTTATAAAAATTGTATATTCGAGATGCTTTGAGATAGTATATACCATAACTGTGTTTTGATTACATTTATATGTACATATATATATATATATATATATATATATATGGCCAAACTTGAACAGGATTTCCTCTCGTCTCATGCCCTCCAACCCCTTGCCTACACCCGGTTCATTGATGATATATTTTTCGTATGGCCTCATGGCAAAGATTCTCTGGAAACTTTTATTGAAGCCTTCAAAACTTCCTGTTCATCACTCAATTTCACCCACTCCTTCTCCTATACCTCCTTAACCTT